>JANHFX010023009.1:52620-82297 GCA_027560015.1 Chloroceryle amazona | reverse complement strand
GGAAGTGCTGAAGGAATCCCTTGTTTTGCTTCTGCCTGCAGCTTTTGCATTACCTATTACACTGCCTTTATCTCAACCCATGAGTTTTATCACTTTTAGTCTTCTGGTTCTCTCCCTGATCCCACTGGGGAAAGGAGGGAGTGGCTGCATGGGGCTGAGCTGTCACCTGGGGTTAAACCATGACACTCCTCAAATTAGGCAGTTATGCCTGAGGCAAGAAAGAATGTGCACCTCTACAATATGTAAAAGATCATATCTCATTGCTAATCTCCAAGGTCAAGTACTTAGCACTCAAGATGGAGGTGACTGCTTTTGGGTGAAAAAAGCCCCATCATTAAACAGAGTTTCTGGTGCAGCTCGCTCACATGCAAATTAAGGCTTGAGTACCAGGTTTTACAGGATG
This sequence comes from Chloroceryle amazona, assembly GCA_027560015.1. Taxonomy (NCBI): domain Eukaryota; kingdom Metazoa; phylum Chordata; class Aves; order Coraciiformes; family Cerylidae; genus Chloroceryle; species Chloroceryle amazona. The sequence continues at coordinate 81,894 of JANHFX010023009.1, read as the reverse complement.
AAAGCCTGGAAAAGAAATCTGTTTTGCCAAAGTGAGTTTTGCCTCCCAGTTATCACTTCAAGAGTGCTGCAGGGGCTTTTATCATTTCATTTTCATCAATTCTTCTTAGTCTCATTTAAACATTTAATTTTAACATGAGGATTTTTTAAAATTACAATGTATGACCACTTGAAATGGGAGAAGAACTTTTCAGAGTATTCTGTGGACTCTCCAGAGCTTCCTTTTTAGAATGAAACTTCTGCCTGCAGCATATCTTTGTCTCTTTGCATTTATTTGGTGTTTTGTTTTGACCAATTTAGTTGGTGAGTGGCACATACTCTAAGTACTCTTTAGATACCAAGAAAGCTGCTGCAATTGCTCATTTAGTTAAGGAGTGCAAAGTCCATCTAAATAATATCTGCCAGTACTGCTGCTGGACAGGACTAAACTGTGACCCAACTGACCGTGATGAGGTGGCACTGTGCCTCACTGGAGCAGAGGGCTGGACAGATGGACACCACCCAGACTACTGTGCCTGGCACTGTGATAACCCCAGCTGAGTACATAGGATCTCACCTGCTTCAGAGAATGACTTAAGACCATGTCTGAGTCTTAGTTCCCAGCAAACTGTCAGCAAGAATGACAAGCCAGGTCACAAGGATGCGACAGAAAACCCCATGTGCCATGAGAGGTACAGACTCATAGAGGACCTCTCTCCCTAACTTCATTAAACAAGGCTAAAAACCAGAAAGAGTAATCTAAACAGACCAAAATAATTCATTTTCTACTGGGTTGACATAAAAGAACAGTATTTCTAACAGCTGTTCTGTGCGTGTATTTGAAACGTATGGGCTTTGAGCCTGAGGACAGGGGAGGAGGCAGCCACTTGTGACTACAAAAGTATCAGCTTCCTGTTTAAATCTGGGACCGTATTTAGACTTGATGGCTTGTCATCTGAGAGGTTTCTCTGGACAGAGGGAAGACTGGTTTGTTTGTCTGTATTGGGGTAAGGAGGTTTCCTGATTGGGATCACAAGTGTTTGTCAATTTTATGCCGATTGCAAGTGAAAAAAAAAAAATCATTAAAAAAATCAACTGATTTACTCAAACACTGCCTGCAGTAAATTTGCTCGGTACATCCAATCCCAATCCCTGTTTTCAAAGAATTGATCATTTCCTCACAAAAAAAAATGTTCAAATGTTGGGAATGGCTGGACTATGCAGCTGTTACAGGGTAAACTATTAGATACTCAAAGGAAGTTCCTCCCAGAAAGGAAGCTGAAGCTGGTTTCATCAGAAACAGGAGAATTCCCATGACCTTCAGCTGCTTGTATCTTAATGCTAACGTGTGACTGTACATTCAACACGAGAGACTTTTACCTACCCCTTGACTGTGAACAGCTGGCACTGCCCACTCATCTGATTCTCTAAGGAACTGTCAGAAGCAGCTGCAACATGGAGGAAAAAATACTTGCAAAAAGCTAGGGTGAAAAAATTTCACCCACTTATTTGGAAAGATAGCAGGGTGAGTAGCTGACAAGCCAGATGCCTTTGGCTCGTCCAGTACTTGCCTCTCCAAAGCAGAAGAAATCTGAGAACTGAATGAAATAAATTTCATTTCACTCTTTGCTGGGGTCTCCAATGGAGAAGCTCGAATGAATTTACTTTAAAGCACCAAGGCTGAAAAAGACAGCAATTCTGAAGTTGATTCACCAACAGACTAGTTCAAGAACTCAAAGAAGGGCAAGGACCTGGATGTTGTCAGAATAAAGTGTCTGAGCCTCACCTGCTGACATGAACTTGTCAGATGTTGATACAATATATAGATGCATAGGACCTCTTCACTCTGTCTCAGCCCATCTTCCCCCCTCCCAAACCTCCCTGTCAGTCTCGTCTCTTTCAAGAACCATTTGTTATGTGTTTTCAGCTTCCTCCAGAAGATCTAAGCAAGCCGGTATACTCAGCAACAAAAACAACTTTAATTCTGCATTGACAAAGCTGTCTGCTGCTACCAGCTACTCCAACTTGGAAAAACCAGGAAACAGAAAATGAAGGTGCAAACCCATGCAGGCTTTACTGTATACTCAAAAATGCTAAGTACCAGCTGGCATCAATTTCCATACATTGCAACACAATCAACAGGTTACGAATAACTATAAAAATGAAGGAAAAAAACAGGACAGTTGTCTTGCAGATCTTTTCCATCTCTGAAGTACAAGACATCCAAAACCATGGATGTAACTACACAAGAGCAGCATCAGGTGCACTGGTTCTGAGGAACAAATGGGACTTGTCCTCCCTGTTCCATAGCAGGGAAGACCAAGTGACAGACAAGGTAGAACTGCCAGAAGAGTGTTAAGCTCACATCAAAAGGAGATCCTGTTAATGCATAAACACCATATAAAGTCTCCAGACCCACATTCCATGGGCCTTGCCATTTTAGGCTAGAAGTTCAGCAGGGCAAAGTACACCTCTTGTATCAGTTTGGACTAGCAAAAAGTGTCATCTCAAAGCACAGCAAAGTTTCAGGGGAAACTTCCACCCTAAGCATAAATTCACAGGCACGAGATCTCCCAGCTGCAGTGATTTCTACACAAGCTGTCACAGGTAGTGACAAGTTGAGTGTTGAAAATTTGCTTAAGTTGACATTACTTTTGTAGGAGCCGTGCAAACGAACCCAAGCAGTTCTCTTTTTAATGCTCATGATAAATATTCTGCTTACACTTCAACAAAGACATGCATTTCTGTGCTTTCAGTCCAGGTCCTACTTCATGTTGTGACATGCAGGTAGCACCGGCTCTATGTTCAGCTGCTGGTTGCAGCTTCACTTTTAAGCATTTTTTTATTAATTTAATAATATGCCATCCATTAATACTCTGTTCTGACAACAGACTGGGGTAGTTTTCTTATTTCCAGTGAGTATGAATATCCACCAGCAAATCCAGTGTTTAGAAAGAGTTACGTAACGAGAGCAAGGAATCTGTCGATTATCCCATGCTGCTATATGGTGACACCATTTACCGGTGGAAAGCAGAGCACTAGATTTGCCAGGAAGAAACATCACTGCTTTGCCTTCCAAAGCAGAATAACAACCACAACCCTGAAAATCACCAACTTATTAAATGTTTCATAGGCTTCGACCTCAAAACCGTTCAAAAAACAGGGCCCATTTAAATCCATACACTTTTCCTCACACTGAGCTCCCTCCAGTTGCACTGAAGATGGCCAATTAGCATGACACGGGCAAAGTGTGTGACACCAAAACTGACACAAAGATGCATGGATCCCACTTCTATACGCTGGTAAGAGGATCACGTATCAGGCTGGACTGTGAGTTCTAGAGAACATTCTAGAGAATATTCCTTCCTAACGCCAGATCCTTATGACTGCACATACACTCAAGGCACACCAAGTGCTTATTAAGGAAGCATTTTTTGCATCACCTCAGACCACTGATTCTGTGGCATGGCTCCAGATGTGGCCAGGGTGAATAGGTCTTCTCAGTTATACATGACACAAAGAAATCTTCTGACTCCTACAGGTGTGCAGCCAGAACCATGAGAGCTCGCAGTAACTCTACTTCTAAAGTTAGACTGAGAAAAGTAAAGCAAAAAAAACCCCCCAACATACAGAAGAGTCCAGTAAATGCAGTATTAAAGTAAAAGCCATGTTTTTATTTATATCTTACCTCACTGGAAAAGGCAATTACATGGCTATTAGTGTTCACAGATAGTAGAGAATTTGGATGAGACTTAAACATCCATTGCTTCTGGGTTAGGATAACCTCATGTGACAAGAGTAGAGAGGAAGCTGAGGAGGTAAACCAGAAGATTGACTATCCACACTCTTTGAGCACAACCTGTAAAACCTTCCTTATTGACTTACTAAACTGTGTGAGGGGAGGGAAGACTCACACCAGACCAGACCTTTCACCACAAACATTGGTGAAACTGATGCAATAAATCTGTTAATTCTTACAGATTATCTGAAATTGAAGATCCATTCTGAGATGTTTTCAAGAGGCAAGTAATTTGAGTGAGGACTTCCCTCATGTAGATCCATGCTAACTACCTGGTGCTAAACCAGAAGGACTCACAACAGGAATAGAAGATGACAACAGGGTATCTGGGTCTACAACCTTGCTGTTTTAACCAGCTTGATAAGGTGAAACACCCAGGATGGGAAACAGAATCAGTTCTCCTCTCCTAGGGACAAATGTCACCTGCCTTCTCTCCAAGGACACAGCTTTCATGGTTTCTAAAGCAGAGAGGCTTTCCTGTGCTTTACGGAATCACCAAATGGTAGGGGCTGGAAGAAACCTCTGAAGATCACCTAGTCCAACTTTACCTGCTAGGTGAGAGCAATGGGGTTTTCAGGTATTCAGAATACGACTAAAATGGTAATAAAGAATATGACAGAAAGGAGGCAAGTCTTATGTTAGAAGCAACTACCCAGGTTCTAATAATGTCCTTCCTGGAAAGTTTCTTCTTGCCTTAAATTTGCCACAAAGGTTTCATATTTTAACAAGGAATAGAACTATATCCATAGTTAGAAGAAAGGTGCACTTTGTGCTTGCTATCCATTTTACAAATCACAGTGTTTGCATTTTCAACAAGCTATACATCTATAATTATTAAATAGACATATTATATAAATAAACACTACATATAGAAAGATCTTACTGACAAGTTTTGAAAAGCACACGATCCAAAGTTACCTATAATCATAAACTAATGGGCAACACAATTAAAAATAAGCCAATGCAAAATTTGATCTAAGAAAACCAGCACATGGCTCTTCAACTGGGAAGGAACTTTAAGTCAAGTGAAGAGCTCAAAGGAAGGCAACTCAGATGAGTAACTGGTAAAATACAGTCTGAACAATCATTTGTCTTTCTAAATTAAGAGCTCTTCTCCAGGAGATTTATAAAGGTAAAATATCCCAAGAAGCAGTCACTTCAAATTAAAAGGAAGGGAAAAAAAATTACTGTAAAAAGATGAGCTAAGATGGGAATTGTAGCAGGCAAATTTTACAACTGCTAAGTAGAGGGCAGGTGACATCTACAAAGCAGCTTTAAATGTTGGACAAAAGTCACTGGAGGCAAGACAAGATGAAAAAGAGCCCAGTGCATTTGTACAATGGCCCACAAGAGGCTCCTGAGGGAAGGGGAAAAGGCTACAGAAATACCTACAGGAGCTGCAGCCGCAAAAGGACAGCAGGGGCCCATCCTAGGTAAAGTCAGTCACACAATGAAGGTGACAAGGAAAACAGATGGTGCCCCAGACAGAAACCAGCATGCAGACAAAATGTAAAATGACAAGGATAATCAAGACGTCCCAATGGTCGAGATCCAGAGAAGGAAATTACTAAGTTGAATATATTTCTCCATAAAGTTTGCTATTCCTGTGTCCAGCTATGAGAAGTCCTATTAAGAGAGACACCGACCATCAGTTTAGAGCTAATTACAATTTAGAAAAACTACCAAGAACCTCTCCTCTCTTAACTTGCTTGGTGACCTTTTAAAATCTGCTTTCCTGGGCTTGCTGAAAACCTCATTTCTTTCTCTGCTTTTTCCCCCGTTTTATGTGACATACAAACAGCAACCTCATATTACTGCCTTCATTTCTAGTCCGTTTGCTGTTGCTCTCATTTTTACATTAGCACTTAATGTAAAAAACACTACAAGCCATCCCCAGACTGGGCTGTCAAAAACTGAAGTGGATATCTGTCAGCCTTTTAATTCCTCTCTTAAATAAACAAACAAAAAGCCACAACCCACACAACTAGGAATCCATCAGTAATGGAAAGAGCAATGCGAGCAATCTGTAGACCCATTCTTTAAAAACTGAACGGGGAAAAGAAGACTCTATGAGAAGGCTGCCCTTGCTGGTTTTTTGAAGGCAAGAAAAAAAAAAAAGTGAAACAAAAGGTCTGAGGAGAAAATTAGAAGCAGCTTTCAAAATAACACGACACAAAACACCACTGTTAGGAAGGAAAAAGGAGAAGGGGGAAGGAAAAGGGAGCGGGGGGGAAAAAAAAAAGGAGGGGGGAAGAAAAGGAAAAAATAATGGGAAGAATGAGAAAGAAGCCAGTGCAACAGCTCGAGTGCTGGTATCTTTAATATTGCCAACTCTCAAACCCAGCAAACATTACTACATTACTACGCTTCTTTCTTTAGTACTACAGTCCTCCTGAAAAGGGGAGGTAGAAGAAAAATGCCTGCACTAAACTTGCATAACTACACAACGTGGGAGATTTATGAGCATTTTTTTAACAGCCAAATCAGCCAAACAAATTGTCTGCAGAACTGCAACAGTAAGCTGCTGGGGTTCTTGCCATCGGCAACATCACAAGTGTGTTGGGAGAATCAAATCTTTTATTATAAAAATCAATCACAATTCCCATTCTGATCCTCAATCCCTCAAAAAAAAAACAAACCAAAAAACAAAAAACTACCAAATCAAAAACCACCAACTCCCCCAAAACCGTGAGCGCTGCTAATTTAGCCTTCTCACTGAAGAATGAATGCCAGATAAAAAGGGAGCCGACAGCTGGCCCAAAGCCAAAAAGAAAGCTTTCAGGCACAAAAATTGCTGAGAACAATGTTTGTTCTGCGCTCAGAAATCTTCTTACATGCAACTCTGTACAGACAAGACGGGCATATCTGGCGACATGGCTAAGAATATACAGTTATGATGGGAGGATACTGCCTTTTAAAAGGAGAAATAAATTAGAGATTAACGCCTTTATGTGCAAGCCTCAAGGAGAAGAATTCCCGGAGCAATTCAATTCGGCACAAGGAACAAGGTTTCTTTCAAAAAGTCACCCTTTAACTGGGAAGGGCGCTTCTTTGCAGGGAGTCTGAACTGAGAAATACGCAGCTCCTTGCTTTCTATTTATAGTCATTCAGGCAGTGAATAGTCTCATTCCAAATGCCACAAGGCATACTCACAACCTTTTATTCCAGAGACCTGATTTGTGTTTCATTTCAAAAAGTCGAGCCCGGTGGAGAGAAGAGAAGAGAAGAAAAAAAAAAAAAAAGGAGGGGGAGGGAGAGAGAGAAATGGCACCGCAATATGCAACAGAAACACACTTTCCCCCCAACTTTTCCTTTGTGAAGTGGGTGCTGGGAAGTGTGGAAAAGTGTTTTTTTAAAAATCAAAACAAACTTCCCTATGGAAGGGAAAAAAAAGTGAGCTTGGGAAGTGCATGCATTTTTACTCATTAACACTGAATAACAGTTGCCCTGCAATTTAAGCAGGTCTGGGGGAAGGAGGAAAAGGAGTGAGGGGTGAGAGCATTTCAATTACTCGGCTTTGAAGGACCCTTCTGAATGAGAAAGAGACAGAAAACACTTGTCAAATGCAAGTTCAAGTGAAAGCCACTTCTGCCAATGAAGTGTGCAGATGGCTGTGGGGGTTCCGCTGAACCCTAACTGGGCCTCTATTATGTCTTTATTGCTCACAAAAAGGCAAGGGTCACCTTCAGTTTAGAATAAGTTAGCACCCTTTCCCACAGAATGACTCTGGTCAATCAAGCCAAGCAAAGGAAGTCTCCTTTTGAGTGACTGCTATCCCATCAGAGCACTGAAGAATTTTTAGAAAGGCTAAATAGACACAAAAACCTTTGGTCTCATCTACGCTACCGACATTTATCAGAAAAGTTTCCCACCGTTGCAGGCAATCTTGGGAGAACTAGGGTAGGCTGGTGGTGGCTGTCATGTATCTGTTAAATTTTCCTCTTGCTAGGGCTGGATGATAAAAATCTAAAATTGGTACTGACGACTTTTAAAATTTCACTAAGAAGATGTGACACAAAAAGCAAGTTCTGCGCTTCTCCTTTCAGCGTGTGTTCTTCAGAAACACAGGAACCTCACCAGGCCAGCCCATCGAGTCAAGCCTCCTGTTTCTAACAGCATCTGGGTTCACTACCAAAGGTTGCAGCAATTCTGCACGTGTGGTACCACCACCTGCCCCTGCACCGCTCAAGACAATCCAGCTCATGCTTTTCAGCACTGTCTGCTGTGGTGCTGTGAAATACAATCACCAATGCAGATTCCTTAATAAACCCAACAAAGCTGAAACAGCAGCAGTATAGACTTTGTGTTTGTGACACAAGACTCTGTATCCTTCATTCGAAAAGCTCACACCTAATGTCACTGAACACCAAGAAGCGTGCAGTGTCCTCCCCAGTCCCTTCAAAGGATTACGCATGAGAAGGAGAGGTCCGTACCCTGGAAGGTCAGGCATCTTCAGTACTTTCCTTCCAAAACAGCAATAGCAAAGTAAGAGCAGAGGAAGGACTTTTTCCTAGTGCAAAGTTAGTTCCCAAACTACGGTGACAAACCAACCTACCTGAGAGGGTACACTGTGCACATTGACACAACCATCTCAAGCAAGCCTCTCTCGACACAGCTGTAAGAGCATCTTCCTGGGATCACAACTCCTGGGCAGTACAAATCACCTTCCCTCTAGGTCAGAGACAAGCTGTGTGGCAAAGCTCACTATTACTCTTGGAAGAGAACAGGACAAAGCAGCAAAACAAAACTAAAAAGGAGAGTAGTATTTAAGAAAAATCCTCCCAGCTAAGCAATCTAGCAAGTACCTTTGCGAAGGTTACTACTCTCTTAACTCTCCAGCCTGCAAGTCTGATGAAACTTCCAAGTTACTCCAGCTTCCACAGAAGCACCTTTTGAGAGAAAGACATGCTTATTCTGTGCCAGAAAAGACATCAGGTTCTCATAAAGGGGGGCCCATTTCCACACTTCATAGGTACAGAAGCCTTCGTACCACTAAATACAAAATCCCTCTTTTAAATACAGGAAGTTGAACCCAGCACGGGAAGTAAAGCAGAATTCTGTCCCTAGCAAGCGGAAAAGGGTGATTTGATATCAGATAACCTAAAATAATTCTTCAGGGAGAAAGGAGAGCCTCAAGCATGTAAAACTCAAATAATTCTTCAACTTTGTAGTTTAATACATCCTCAGGATTTCCTCTTGATAAATATAGCAAAAGCTGCACATACAGAAGTAATTCCTGAGCACTCCACAAAGACCAAATTTAGAAGCTGTCTGTCAGTTGCTTGTTTTTGAAGTCATCCCGATTAAAAAAAAAAAAAAAAAAGTAGTACAAAACAATATAGTCCCTGGAAAACTGACAAGATTAGGAGGTCTTTATGACTATACAGCAACTCTAATAAATCATAAATGGTTGTTGATGAATGTAAGTTCATAACTGGTACAGATTCCACTGTGGAAAGACTCAAAGGAGTACTTAAAACTGGTAGCTGCCACTGTTTGTGGATTTCTCACTTTGAAGCAGATGGATATGGCATCAAGCTGGGAATATAAAAAGTTGGGAGAATCCTTGGTCAAGAGCATCCTAGCACAAATCATTATTGGAGAGTTTTCTACAGTACCTTAAATGGTCTAACTAACACAGGCTGCATAATCTCCTGTATTCTCTTCCTGGCACAAGAAGTCCATGCTGGAACTGCTTCTGCACAGGAGGGTTTTGCTGCAAGCCTGGTTTTGCTCTACTTCTTTACAGAGGAGCATTTCTGGTTATTTACGACTCTGAAGGCAAGGTCAGCTAATATGAACTTTGCACTTGGAACATGATGTTTGCAAGTTCCTGGAAACTGGAAAAGGGGGGGGTGGGGGTGTGGGGAAGTTAATCCAGTATCTCAGAAAAAACCTTCAGAAAAATTCTCTTTACTACAGAAAAGATTTATCTTTGTGGAAAATACATTTATGTTCAATGGTACCTCAGACAGCAGTCATCACTTCAGATGCATAGCTGCCTTTTTCCCTATGCATGGCCTAGACCATGAAGAAAAGAACTGGAGTTCTGAATTTCATTTGAACTTACCTGGGAAATCTCAGCTTATAAAGTGTTTATGGCACCACACGCTGCTGAGGAGACATGGTACAATGGTTTTGGTGCAGAATCTTTGCCTTGAGGACTGAAGCCTCCAACCCCATGTCTAGTGGGCTGTTGCATTTCAGCCAAAAGGTGCTAAAGACAAGACTAACCAAGGTTAGGTCACTGTCCACCTGTGGAGGCACCTCCCATCCCATCTGGGATGGCAGAAGAAGTTTTACTCAAGACTGATGAAGAATAGAAAAATACTTATCTCCAAGAGCACTACTGAACACGGGATGGAACTGGCCAAAGTTCAGTCCCTTGTACCAAACGCTTTCTGATACTGTCAATCCTTTCTCTTGCTCAGGGCTCAGATACAATTTCACCTGGTGGCTAACTCAGAACACTGAAAAGGGACAGGAGGGAACTCACCTTGATAACTTTCTTCCATTCAGTCAGTGAGTCCCTCTGCTCTGTGAACACTTCCTTACTACACAGCATAGAGCAAAAAGGTGCAGTGTTTATGTTCTGATCAGATAAAGCTTCTCATTATACAAACCTGGATCCGACTTTCTTCAGAAGCTTCCACACTTGGTAACTGTCTGCTTAAAAGTAAACAAAGCTCAAGTGGTGCAAGGTATAAAATAACAAACTGAAATTCCTAATTAAGCAGTAAGCCAAATACGGACAACTTGATCTTGTAATTAGAAGAGTGGAGCAAAAAGGTTCTATACACCTACACAGGACAGGGACACTGTGTGTTAGCAGGTAGAGGCTGGCTGCATTTCTGTTTCAGAAAGAGGTAGTCCCACACCAGGATCTCTTGAACCTGAGTTCAGGGTTTAGAAACATGTAAAACAGCCAGAAGAATTAAAATTCATAAGAAACCATTAGGATCTGAAATCACTCTGTGGTCTGACCCGATGAGTTACTGAATGTCACCTCAGCTGTCTCTGTTCCCCACTACAGGCTGGGGTGTGCAAGGCTGGACCCACTGCAACATCATTTCCGTGGCAGCAAACTTAATAAAGATCATTCCAAATATGCTGGAGCAGAAAACTCTTGAATTCATTCAGCAGAGGAAGATCAGACTCCCTCAACCTGAGGAAACATCCCTGCCAGTCTCAACCAAGCTGCTTATTCTTGACTCCAAACCTGGTTTTAAGTTTGATGGTGCAAGCAGCATACAGCTAACGTGCAGGTGAGAGTGGAGATTCCTCAGGAGGAGACAATAAAAGACCCTCTTCCCCTAGCTGCCAGGTTTCCTTCTTCCTAAGGGTGCACACTCCCTTTTCACTGAAGGAGCCTTGTCAGGCCTTATATAATTTTGTAGAATTAGTGATAATCTATTTTATTCCATATGCAAGTCTCCACAGGTATTTATAATTGTCATCATTAAAGCACTGGAGCCAAAGACACGGCTCAGTTCCCTCCCAGAAAGCCTGTGTTCCATCCCAGCAATATCCCCCTGGGAAAAGCAATCATAACGAATTTGTCATCACTCTTTACAAAGTCCAAGAACTGCCAGAACCCTGCAACAACATTTTTAAGATAGTCCTTCCTGCAAATGACTCCTCCTATCCATTCTACAATGACTATCTGGCTGCTGGTAAAAATTTGATCCCAAGCTGACTAATACAGATTATTCACCTTCAGAAGCTTAAGAGATACTGAGTTATACACCAGGTCTGTGGACACTGCTACAAATACAGCTGTCATACAATGTTCACTGGGCAGGTCCCTTCAATTAAACTGAAAAAATCCATCCACCTACAACATTATTTGTGCTTGCTGGTTCTTCAAGGCAGACACGCAGCAATACAGAGACCTAGCAGCTATTTAAAACTAATGAAAACAGAGTGGTATATAATGGTCACAAACCACATACACAACCTCCAACCAAAAAAACCCATACCCAATGGCCACAAACATGTACACATGTCACTCCTCCAATAACACAGCTTAATCCCAGGCAGGAGAGTAGTACGTTGTGAAAAGAAAAATGAGAAGTGGCACTAATGTCCACCCTGAAAGGAGCAGTCCAGGTTACAGGGATACACCGCTGAGCAGAGCTATACGAACAGCAGGGGCATGTATGTAAGCATTTAGGAGTACACCATTTGCTAGCCCAGTTCTGACATGTGCTGTTCAGCATTAAGCTATTAGATGTCAATATGATATGATACATCTGTATCACTTCAGATACCTAGCGCCTGCATCTAGGAAGGATTTAACTCACAGATATGTCAGAAGCCAAGAGTAGGGGATACAGTGTATATACGTTTTATTAGGGGCCACAGTAAAAGCTTCCATCAGTAACTTCATCCTAACAAGTTCCATTAGCTGACATTTCTCTGCCTGGAATGGAATGAAACATCACCAAGTTTCAAAAAGATCACTGAAATTAAGGCTCCCTCACTATCATTAGTTTAAGTGATTTTTATTACTGCAGCTGTCTACTTATCCTGGCATCTGTTCTTTAGATCAAGGAAATCCTGTATTTCTTATTTCTATATCCATTTCACTTTTCTGTTCTCATGAATTATTACAAATATGCAGTGTGGGGCTTATTTACATGAGTATAAATGTAAACTAGCTCTTCTGAAAGACATTTATAGAAAAAAAGATGCTTTGAGGTTTTTGTCTCTATAGAAAATTGATACTTAGAGGTTTTTTTAAATGTAATTAGGTGGTGGTTAAGTTTAAATTAGTCATTATCTCTATGAGATTTGCCTGTTTCAATAAATCCGTTCAGAATATCCCCCAAGTAGTTTATTACACTACATAGTCATTTAATCCTTCAGTGAGAAATGCCAATGCAAAGAAACACACACACAAAAGTATATCAGTTATGAGGAAAACGTCTCAAGTATAAAGTAAATGCTGAATTTTTCAGGTCAAGCAACTGGAAAACAAAGTGTAACACATGAAGTATGCTCGGACTTGTTTGGAAAAAGCAGCCTTAAATTAATTTAGTTGTTCATTTCTCTTCTCAGTACAACCAGATTCTGCAAAGCAAATTGTTCCAAATGTCCTTTTACACTACTTAGGCACTAATAAAGATTGTTTCCTTAAACTTCAAGGCCAACCCATCTGCAACTTGGAAATTTTTTTCAGTTAACTCCAGGATTGTCATCAGGTGTTGACTTACACTTTAGACTTAAACACCCTACAAACTTGCAAAGAATTACTGTACATAATTATGAGGCTTCTGCAAAGACAAATGAAGGACATTTGTCAATGGAAGGGAAGGGGGAGGACATGACACAAGGGGAAGCTGCCAGAAGGGATAGTCTGCATAACTTTTATTCCAAGAATATCACACAAACTTAAGTAAAATGCATACATAATAACAGGCACCTGAGAATTCAGTTAATTGCTCATTATGCAATTATACCTTAGGCACTTCAAGCAAATGCTAAGAAATAACACCAGTGAAAATCTGGCTAACCACAAAACAGTTTTTAAGGAGAATTAGGAAACTCTACACGTGGATGCCATTGGGTCTTTGCTTCTCTCTCTGCTGGAACCCTGTAATCCTTATTAATCTGCTGCTTGTTCCTGGAAAGTGCCTTTTCTCTGTCAGTAAAATCCAGAGTTCAGTTGGATTAATCCAAGCCCCTTCCTTACTCGAAGCTGAAGCTGTGCACACAAGCACACGTTTTTGACAGACACAACTCAAAATTCGCTATATATTTTTTCCTTGCCGTACACTTTGCCAAACTAATTAAAATAAAATAAATTTAGAAGTTGGGAACAATGTTACCACGGGGTGCCAAATTTGCAGCAGAAGCCCCATAGGCTCCTGTCACACAAAATTTTGACGAGCCTTGCCAAATGGTTTCTTCAGGATGCAAACTGCTTGTGAAGTGACTGGGCCCTTTGTGCTGCAGCTGGAAGCTGCAGATGGGAAGGGTTAGGAAAGGGGTTTTGCCAGGAAAGGGTAACTGCTGTTTTCACCCTGTGAAGTTTACACGCCGAAGTAAGAACATACTCTCCTAGTACAGGGCTCTGCTCACCACCCTCAACAGCTCTGCAGCATTTCTTCTCTAATTGTAGAAGAGAGCACTCAGAAGTAATGTCAAAATGTGTTACCAAATAGAAACAAAACCACCCCAAAGCAAACAAACAAAAAAACCCAAACCACGGACATTTACAGTACATTTCAAACCCAAGGTCCAGTAAAAATAGGACAAATGTCTTCAGCCTATCACATTTCCAAGCTGTACAAAGTTCAGTCACTGTTGAAGAACTTCGTCTATGAACAGGCCTTTCCAGGGAGAGTAAGATGACTCCCTGTAGGTCTAAAATACCAGAAACCAGAGCAGAATAGCAAGCAGGGATACGTACAAATATGCACAAGCTATATTCACTCTTGTTTTTTTTCTGTATGGAAAGCAGTTGAGGGCATGATATGTGATGAAAGCAATTCTCATCTACAAGCAGTTTGTCAGAAAGCTACAGAAAAGCCTACACAGTGCACTTTTGACATTATCAGGTATCAGTCTTAACACTACTTCTTCCCTGACGGGCTTGAAATCCAACTGTGCTCTGCACAGTAGCACAGATACTGGTTTCAGTTTATTCTATTTTGCAATATCTACAAAGTGAGCTGGGACTTTTTGAGGCAGGTGAAAGCAGATAGATAGGAGAAGACAGTGGAGATGAGAATTTTCTCTTTTACCTTATGCCTTTCGTAGATCTTTGGTCTCTGGAAAACTTCTAGTTGTTTCAGGAAATCTGGGATTACAGTTTTTAGATGAAGAAAGTATCCAGCAACAGCAGTGCAAAAGCCCAAGCAAAACTAACTGCTCTGCAAAGAAGGTGAGGGGAGGATGTACTTGAATAGTCAACTACTCCAGTGCAGAACAATACACTGCCCCAGACACTGTTGCTCTCCACTACCATTTAATTTCAATTAATTTCTAACAGCTCTTTGGCCTTCCACCTTCAGCACACTCGAGGCAGCACGCAGTGATCACACCACATGCCACCTTCTTTGACTTCTGCAGTAGAGTGCAGCTGCAGAATGCCACCTCCTGAACCCCAGAGGGGCCCTCCACTTGGCTGAAATCTTCCTCCTTCAGGAGCACTCAACATAAATCTACATGTTCTTTTAGATGAAGCAGGAACTCTGCTTGCAGTGTAGCAATAGAGTAAACCACCTCAATATTAATAGTTTTTTATTATTTTTTTTTGCTACTTAATGAGTTACAAAACAGTTACAGTTTGTTATTTACTGTGGTGGGTTTAAGTGTTAACACAAATTTATCTAGTAACACACTTCAAAGTAGATACCAGATAGCCTAAAATAATTTCCTACAGGGAAAAAGAAAAATCCTAATACTCAGCTAGGTCATTTATAGTATAAAATATAAGTAAGTACCCCTGACTTGCAGTCAGCTGGTTTTTGTTTCTGACAAGCTGTGGATGCAACAGACCCACACACATATACAGAACAAATCACTAAGACACCAGCTGCACTGGCAGGCCACAGGAACGGCAGGCTCTTGGCAACCGAACACACACGAGAGAATGAGTCTGTGCTGCATAACTTCAGCAGCAAGGAAAAGTGGAAACACCCCACCTCACACACCATCCAGTGAGGTTTTATGTGTACTGGGGCCAGGGGAGTAGCACAAACTATGGCTTACTGGGAAAATCTAGGGTATCAACATGGTTGCAAGACAGAAATCTTGCAGGCAAGGACTGTGAGGTTACAAATATGGCAAGAATAAATGTGAAATACAACACATCAGATCATTTTGCTTTTATTCGATAACATTTTCTACTTTTTTTCATCTTGTAGAGGAATATTAGTGAAAAGAAGGTCTATTAGAGACCAATCTCAAACTGGCCAGTACCTGAGCTGTATTAGTGACTGGTTAAGTCACACAGCTCTTTCCCAAATGAACAGAATATACAAATGTGTCTGGCTCTTCGTCCAAAATGGAAACTGGAAATCTGTTTTCTAATGGAAGCTCTGCAATAAAGTTCTAATATCCATTTGTACTGATAACACACCAGTGCCTCTGCAGCTTGGGCCAGTCCAGAATGGACCATGACAGACCCCTTCACAGCACGGTTCAGAAAGGCAGGGAAAAACTTTTTTTTTTTCTTTATACATTCCTATATCAGCCTATTCAGATATTTGTAAATACAGCCTCAGAAGGATTCTGTTAGGGTTAGCTAGCAAAGTGAACTGTAATATGGAAGAGAAGAAGTGCAAAAACCAAAAAATCAAAGTGATGAGGGAAGGAAGACTTAAAATGAGAATATTTACACCTGTTTTAATCTAAGAAAATGTGGAATCCATTGCTAGAAGCATGGACATTTCACTCCTTGGGCTAATGATTAATAGTGGGTTGCACAATATACAGGAATCAACGTAACTACAGATGTCACAACCCACTTCACGTAAATCTTCTGATTTCAAGACCAAGTGAACCACCCTCTTCTCTCTATTTTTGTAAATAGAAGAGAACCACAAAAAGTAAGTATAATAAGCAAAAGAAAAACTGAGGGAATAAAAAGCCCTTACTTTGGCTTCTCTGATTTTCCTAAACTTTGGTGCCAAACTAAACAGCACTGCTGGCTTTGCTGCCTCACAAAGAAGTGAGACAGACTGAAGAGAGCACTTAAACTCATTGCACAGCTACAGTCCCAGCTATAAAAGGTGGCATCTGGAATGTTCCCTGTCCTGAAGGCTGAAAGGTAAGGGGGGACAGGACCTCTCTGATCATCAAGGCCAGTACTTAGCTATGGCCAAGCACTGAAGCTACATTCCTGGAGCTGGCAGACAGTCTTGCTTCCCCCACTCCTGAGGGCAAAACCTTTAAAGAGCACGGTCATTCCTCCACATGTATTTATCTAAAAATGCTGCATATGGTACTTCCCAAACAACATGAAAACTCAACGACATCACAGGCCATGAGCAGGAGAAAACATTTCTAATATCACTCTTCTTAGGTATTGGTACAGAAATAGGCTGTTGTAATAGTACAGGCAAAACACGACTTCAGTAAACTAGTTTATACCATAGGAATAGATTTTTTAAGTATTTCTTTAAAGAGAAAACAAACCTTTTTTGGGGGTCTTTACTCTCACATTCTGGTTTGATAATTGTTTTTAAGAATTTATTTCAATTAGCCAGTTATTCCTCTCATCTTACTTTGAAGTGAATTCAAATACCCTGGAGAATTCCCTTCTCAAATTAAAAATCTCAGAGTTAATTATTTAGCACCCTTCATTTTCAAACTGTTCTTCTGACATCTTTGTGGAAGATAAACAAGAACTTCATTCTAAGAAGATACTACAACCAGGTCAAGGGCCCTACGGCCACAGGTCACCTGGAGCTTAACAAGACATTAAAAAGGAACATTGGTCTGGCTGACAAATCCAGTGATCCAATGGTAACAGAGCAGGAATTTTTAAATTTGCCTGATCTCAGGTCACATCTCAGGCTGTCATCCAAACCCTCAGGTTAATCATAACCTACTGCAACAACTTTAGATTGAGGTTCAAAATCCAATTTTTCCTTTTCAGAAATATGACCACAAGTGGCTGCTAACCAGATGCACCACTTAACTATTTCATTTAGAAACTAAACATTGGGGAACACAACAGAACCTTCAAGAACTGCTTGAGACTTCTTCACAACATTGGGCTGTATCTATATTCTCTCTCCACACCCTCAGCTACCTGAAATTAAACACTTGTGCCAGTAACCCCACTGCTGCATACAAGTCTTCAGCTACTCCATGCCCCGTGCCCTTCCACATCGCGGTATTATCAAGTTCTATCAATATGCTGAATGTCTTCTCAGTTGAATACTGTTGTGAATAATTCACTAAAACCTCAGAATCTCCCGAGCACACGTTCAGAAGCCCAAAATATCTGTTCCTCAAACCTTCATTCTAGCTCTTTTCATCTATTTAATGTATCACCTCCTGCTCTGAGTGAAACTACCTTGGGACTGCAGCAGTATCTGAGACTTGTTTCACTTCCGTGGCAGCAAAAACATTCTTTTAGATCAAGAGTTAATCACGGAATACTAATGCAGTAACAAGGGGGAAAAAAGGCACCTCCTTTAGGAAATGTCTCTCAATACATCTGAGGCCTCCCTGGTGCAATTGCCAATGTCCATGACTAGACCAGTACAGATGCCTTTGACCATGTTTAAAATTTCAAGCAGTGAATCTCCAGAGCCACTTCACTACCTTATTCCTGGGAGCACATCGTAATAAATGAGCAGATAATTTGCCCAACTTGTTTGAGCAGTAGATAGACAGGATGATTTTTTTGCATTTTTAAGAAAATTCTCCTGAAAGAAAGGGGGAATCACACCATATTCTATTGGACATTCTTTCAACAATGAAGAAATACTAAAGATTGTCACAACTATTTATATAACATTGTGAAGAGGATTTCACCTCCTCAAATTCAGAGGTAGAATGCCTACATTGTTTTCAAAGTAGGTGGAACTACAAAGATTCCTTCTTGCCCATACCTCTGGACACCACATAATCATTAAGGTCCTGAAATATTGCTCTATACGTCTTCCACATCCACCTTCTCCTGTACACAAACCTTGCATCAAGTCTTTTGAATGCAGTAATTTCAGATACTAGTTCCAAGCACCACAGACAAGTCAAAATTTAAAGAGGTTGTATCCAAACGTCCCAGTTTGTTGCAGAAGCCTCAGGTAAAATCTGAGATTTCAAGTGATTAAATTACACTTGTAGAAATGTAGACATAACAAACATAACATTTCTTGCAAAAGTTTTCTGAACCACTTGTTCAGTTTCCTTTCTTTTCAAGTATGTTTTGTTATGCTAAATATCACGTTCATATCAATGAAGCAACGGACTCCTCAAAGCTGGATAAATGCATCGAAGGAGTAAAGCACCACAGAAGCCCAGCATGTTTCCTACGAATGCACTCAAATATGGGTCTATTACTCACCTCAATTTTATCTGTTTTCGCATCTCCCCAGTACAGCTTGTCTTTTTCCAGATCCAGTGCCAAGCCATTAGGCCAACCTAGGGATGTATTCACCAGGACTCGCCTTTCTGAGCCATCCAAATACGCACATTCTATCTTTGGACTTTCACCCCAGTCTGTCCAATACATGTAGCTGTAAAAAGAAGAGGGAGAGCAGTCAATGCATGTAACAAGTGTCAAGATCTGTCCTGCTTTTGAAAGAACCTACCAACTTTCTCCTTCCCTAACTGCACTAAACAAGCCAACGCAAGCTGTGATCAGTGACAGCAGTATAAAGTTTGAGCATTAAATGAACTACTGAAAATGTGCAGTGGCCCAGTTCTTTCACAGCTTTGATAACGCTGAAGACACAGAGAAAAGAAAACTCAACCAAACACCCAATGTATAGGTCACTGAGTAACACTATATATAGAAGTCACCTCTAATACACACAGTATTAAAGGGATGAACCAAGGGAAAGCCAGTTATTTCCAGAACATTTGACAAGTAACCCACACATCATCTCGCAATTTGCATGTTTCCTTTCTAAGAAAATCATAAACTGGATCCAAAGACCTAAATCACAGGGCTATCAACAAACACAAAACTTACCCCATTACAGGGTTGAGCACTATTGCTCGAGGTTCATCTAGGTTTTCTGAGATCAGGATCTTTCTTGATGTGCCATTCAACCGGGTCACTTCAATACGGTCTGTTCCAGTGTCAGTCCAGTACAGGTTCCTCGCCACCCAATCCACAGCAATCCCATCCGGATGGTTAATTTCTGTAGTTACCAGAGTCTGTGCTCCAGAGCCATCAAGGTAAGCCCGACGAATTGCTCGGACATCATCATCAGTCCAGTAGATGTAGCCTTCCACAGGATCATAGTCTATAGCAATTGCATGTCTGATATTGTCTATCTGCAGAATAATGTCAGTGAAATCCGGCATGTCCAGGGAAATCCTCCTCAAGTCAGTCCTTCTAGCAAGCAGTAAGACTTCTTCAGCACCTGGGGAGAAAACCATTCACGGTATCATTTCCTTTGCTTATTGATGTGAACGCTTCAATACAGCACAGCAGGCCATAAACTGCCACTGTCACTACAAGAAAGAGAGATTTCCTTAAAATAAGGACATCAAACTTCCACTGAAATATAGACTTGTCTGAACAGGGAGTTAATCCTCATTAGTTCTTCTCAACTAGCTACTTGTGCTGGCACTCTTATTTCACAGTGGCAGTACCTTCCTCCCAGCCTCCTAAACTAATAAAGAACGTAGCAATCTCTATCTAGAATCTTTTAAAAAAAAAAACATAAAATAAAAATAAAATTTTGTGGGGATATATCCAAAGATTTCATCACATTATATAGAATCCCTCAGCTCAGCCAAACTTCCCACTAGCTGTATCAGAGCATTAGACGTGGTTTTCACACACAAGCCCTACGTAATAAATAACAAGGACTAACAGAAGACTTGAGTATTTTGTAAACAAATGGGACTAATCATTTGCTCCAGACAGCCCAACAAGACATCCAGTTGCAGCTACAGCAAATATTTCTCATCTGGACAAAGCTGATGTAGAACTAATTCTAAGGCAATAGGACCGTTGTTCTCTTCTCTCCTTTATTCTTCCCCCACTGCAAAGTTTCACCGCTTGGGGAGAGTGTGCCAAACAAGAACTTAGAGAACATTTCAAAGACAAATGGAATCTTCAGTATCATCTTTCTAGCAACTCCTTTTATCAGCAGAAAACCAGGACAGACAGTAAAGCATCCAGCTGTTTAGAGCATTTTCCCCACATTCACCCGTGCCTGCTTCAGCACAAGAAGAACAATATGACTATGTGTCTTTTTCCAACTCTGTTACTAAATCCACAGTGTCATTTGAAAGCCAACAAGGAGTTTTTATCATTTAGCAACACTCCAGAACTGAAAACCAGAACAAAAGTCACTTGTCGCACTTCATCCAGACCAGCAAACACCAGCGGGAGGTGGTAACTTCCCGTTCACACCAACGGCCCAGGCAGACTGAAAATGGCCAACATCGGGCATCTCTTCTGAGCACACTAAAAATAACAGAAATTCACAACCTCATGAGAGTATTCTTCTAGAAGAAGTTTGTACCTAGGCATGCATATAGACTTCTGGAGATTCTGAAGCTGAATCTATTGTGCATGAAAACCAAACTCATATTCACTTTGGGAGCTCAGATGGCACTGCTATTTGGGTTTGGAAATCACAGCTTAGTCTCCAAATAGTATCTCAGAAGCTCTGAAAAGAAACAGTGCTCAGCCTGCAAGTGGATAATAAAAGGAAAGGATCTAGAAAAGCAGTGTTGTATTATCACCCAAACACATCTGCAACACGGCACACGGCACAGAGGACATCGTTTGATGCGTACTTTCAACTACCTGGAATCACTGCAGCTCCTGAATGAAGCGATGCTGCCCTTCTTGCTGTGGGCTGTTTGTTCTCACTGTGTACCACCCCTCTGCACATGCAAGCACAGCCCGGCTGTGTGTTACAAAGCACACTAAAGAACTGATCCAAAGAAAAACTAACTCAAATGAAATAAACCCATCAGCCTAAATTAACAATCGGACTGGTTTACTGCAGAGCTCCACAAATCACTTGTGCTGGCACAGGGAGGGACTCCAGCAAGAATGCTTCTTCCAGCCAGTGTTAGCTGACAAGGTTTGATAGCCTCATCATGGCTCGCACCAAAAAACTTTGAGGGAAGGCTTGGGTAGAAGGAAAGCAACTTGGAGCTCAAAAACCACATGGAGAAAAGGGAGGAGAGAAAGCCCACACATTCTTGACAGCAAAGTAGGAGAGATATCCATCACTGAGTTTTCTTAATATAGATTTTCTAACTTCAAAGGTTCCAAAATAAAAACAGGTTTTTAGGAATTATGTCCCTTATGCTTGTTCCTCTGGACATGGCAAAACTTGTCACCTGTCACCCAAGTTGAGAAGGGAACAGAGCCAGGCAACCAGACAATTCATAAGGCTTCCTTTCTCCACTGCCCCCTTAGGTAAGTGTGGCAAAAGTTCTTCACTTTTATCACTTTCTTTTCTGTTAAGGGAATCGTGATGTGCATCAGTAATCCTTAGGATGCACTGCTAGAGCAAGTATTCATTTTCAAAAGCTTTATGAATCTCCTGGATTTTATTTTAGCACCTTTCCTAAATAAAAAAAATGGGGTATCTAAAATGGTATTCAACATTTTACATTACGCTTTGAAATGCTGTTTTACTTCCTAAACAGTGAAAAAACAATCAACCGTTTGGGTTTTTTTTTCAAAAGACCATGGTGGACAGAAGTCCAGTATATAGTTTATAGCTCCTCTTGTACCATGCTTCTTTACTAGATGTATATTCTGACAAGTCATCTTTGAAAGATTAACTACATATAATGGCAAACAGCAGGAACAGAAGGTGACACTGGCAATTACTTCACTGTAACTACTTCAGATGACATAAAGGCAAGACAGGTCCCAGACAGCTATTTTAAAAAGCTACAGCAGAAACAAATACCTCATGTAACAGAGTTTTATGTCTTGCTGCTCTGGTTCTGAAACACTTCACTTGGGGGAGCAAACTAAAGCCTCCTGTGTAGTGCAAGTAAAAAATATCAAAACTCAATATGGATAAGTGGGATGCATCTGGTCATCAAAGTACTCTACACACACAGAAGAGTTCTGAATTATAAATTAATTTAAATTATTTTAGCTCAACTGTCTCACAAAGTGAGCAACATTACAGTTGTCCAGCCACCCACAGCACTCTGACTTTCATATCCACCTTAACTTCTGAGTTTCTACTGTAGCCATGTGTCTAAAATCACCGTCCTACTACTGAAGTACAAGTCAATGTGAAGCAGAGGAGCATCAAATACCTGCCTGGCAACTGGTACCAGAGCTCTGTCGTCTGCTCACCGGTGCATACCATCACACATTTACTTGCATACACAATAATATTTTGTCTTTAAATGGGACAGCCAGGACCCCTTGAATCAGAAAATATACGATGCCTCCAACCTTGTTGCAAGGGGAAGAGGACAATCCTGTTTCTGACATGCTCAGCTGCTCTGGCTTTTCTGCAGACAAGCACTACAATAGAAATATTCCCAACCTCGATTCTGTTCCACAGACATACATGGCTGAAAATGAACTGGGAAAAGAAAACCTTCCTCTTCTGACTCTGCAGACTGGAAAAAAAAATATTCACTTCAGTTTACAACCAAGACAGAGTTTACTGGGACTTGAACCAGGTGCTTCTTGGGAAATTCTTCTTAGAAATAAGATACCTGTAACTGAGACTTAAAGGAAAAAAGAAATAATGAGGGCAATGGGCTACTTGGCCCATTTAAACGTCTGTCTGTGTGGCAATTTCTACTGTAGAGATGCTTAA
This sequence comes from Chloroceryle amazona, assembly GCA_027560015.1. Lineage (NCBI taxonomy): Eukaryota > Metazoa > Chordata > Aves > Coraciiformes > Cerylidae > Chloroceryle > Chloroceryle amazona. Next base: position 58,660 of record JANHFX010023009.1, on the reverse strand, counting down.
AGGTAAATTATTAAGATGCTCAAGTCAAATTATTACACAAGAAGATTCTTGACAGACATGCAACTACATCCTTGGGCACCAGACATGTGAACAGAGAATGTGTTATCAAAGCGTATCTCATGATGTTCCACACACACTCCCCTTTTAAAGATTAAGGATCAGAATCATGGGAGATTTTTGATAGATGCAAAAATCTTGGCTTTTATTACAATACAGTTTAAAATCATGGTGGTGTTTTTTGTGATTTTTGCATATTTCACTCTATTAACAAATTTCTGGTGGAGGAAAAAAAGGTTGGCAGCAGGGTCTGAGCACACCACTGAGAGGTGAGAACTTGACCTTGGTTCTCTAAAAATCTGGACAAACGTGCTTGTCTGGCTCATTAGTTTTATCTGTATCATGGAGGTATTCTGATTATTAATTTTGGTAGTAATGTTTTTGAGGCTACAGAAGTGTTATGCTGTGACTTGCCCAGTGTTATCCAAGATACCCTAGAACCTGCCTAATTCAGTGCAGCTGGCTATTTACCTAGTGCTAATGTGCTACGGCATTTATTTAATTAAATTCATCTTCAGAAACCTCTCTCACCACAGTCAGTTTTAAACCACAAGATTAAGAGTTTCCCAGCAGAATTGCTGTTAGAACACAGTTGTACCTAATGCCACACAACGAACAAAAGCCTTCTTTTGGGGGAGCAGGGGACGCAAGCTACTCTGACATCACAACTGCAGTGACCAGACACTCCAGCAGAAGTTGATTTAAGGTCTCCATTCAAACCATAGATCAGAAAAACAGAAGGTCCCTCTAAAGTTTGCATTTAGAAAGCATTCCAAAAGACCCAAGTTCAAATTGTTGTTTTGGTTTAAACGTTGAACTATTTCTTTTTCTCCTCTTGTTTTATTCAGCAAAAACTTTCTGCAGACCTTCCACAGAACATTTCAGCAGGTCTAATATCCTTAAAACCTGAGCTCTTCTGGTTAACATGCAAAACAGTATCTGAATAAAAAACCCAACAACAACAACCACCAGAACAGAAACAAAAATAATGCCATTCAAGGCAGTTGTTCTCACTCCCTGAAGACTACATTCTCCCTCTCCAATCAAGAAACCCTACAGAAACAGATTGAGACTTTTTTTTTCCCCACCTTCTTACATGTGATGCCTCCTTCCCACCCCCCGTAATCAATTATTTTTAATATCCATGCTAGGTATGGTGTTTGCTTTGATTTGGTCTATTTGTACCCTTGTTATTAAAAATTCACGCTTCAGTGGTGGAAATGGAAACTACTCTATTTGCAAAATTAACTGCAATCAGAGGTGACAGCAGCAAAGCGAGCCACCTCACCAGCCTGACAAGGGCCTTTTTTATACTTCCCCTGGCCCACTTCACATCTGACAAGTGACAAGACATCTATAACACAGTAACAAATGCTCCAATTTATTCAGCCAACCTAAACAAACGTAGGCTGCAGTGGCTGCCTCTGCTCATCTATGCCAGAAAGCCCCACGCTATTCCCTTCCCATTTGTCTGTCTCCTAATTAGCCCCCAACAATGCTCCATTGTGGGACTCTTCCCCGAGTTTTATGTATGTGCGTGTGCATGCATCTGCACGTGTAGACTCAGTCTATTTACCAGCAACTCTGGAGATGTCTATCTGTGGGGGAAAAAAATTAAATCAGATAAACTGCAAAAATGGGAAAGCTTTCAGCTCTTCTCCGAAGAGCAAACTAGGAAGCACTTTTTGAAAAGAGGGAGTTACAAGGGCTCTGACTGCAGGCAAGTCTTCTGCAAGCTGTTGGAGCACAGCTGTCTCAGCATTGTTGATCTAAAGATTTATCAGAAAAGGAAGGGAATTTGCTAGTTGCTGTAATCCAAAGAATTACCTGGAAAAGATTCAGAGTATGACTAAAAAGGGGCAGGAAGGGAGACACACAGCACAGAGAATATGGGAAAGGGAGAAAACTTCCTTATTCTGTATGCAGTCATCTTAGTTTGGGCTGGAATAAAGTTAATTTTCTTCCTAGTAGCTAGCATCGTGCTGTGTTTTCGCCTTAGGATGGGAATGATGTTGGTAACACACTGATGTTTTAGTTGTTGCTAAGCAGCGCTTCCACCAAGTTAAGGACTCTTCAGCTTCTGAGCGTCCTGCCAGCCAGCAGCTGGGGGAACACAAGAAGCTGGGAGGGGACACAGCCAGGACAGCTGACCCAAACTGGCCAAAGGGGCGTTCCACACCACATGACATCATGCCCAGTATATAAACTGGGGAGATCTGGCTGAGGGGCATTGTGGCTCAGGGACTGACTGGGCACTGGTCACCAATTGCATTGTGCATCGCTTGTTTTGTACATTCTTTTGGAAAAAAAATAAATTATATTCTTCTTCCTTCCTTTTCTGTCCTATTAGACTTGTCTTTATCTCAAAAAAGTTTCACTTTCTTTTCTGACTCCCTCCCCTACCCCAATGGGCAAGGAGAGTGAATAAGCTGCTGTGTGGGACTTCATTACCAGCTGGGGTTAAACCACGACAGAGCATCTGAAAACAGGTACCACTGCCATGCTGCTTAATAAGCTTGCCAATATTCAAAAGAATTACAACATCACAGTTACAACATCACAATTACAACACCACAATTACAATATTAGCTGCTCTTCACACCACAGGAAAAATGATTTAATGAAACTCACTATGAGAGGTTTAAATCAACAACACTGTAAAACCCCATTCCTGCTATTTGACTTCTACAGAAACTAAAAATATTTAAGGAGTTGAAACAAACTTTGGCAATACCTAGGAATAAAGGGAAATTCCTCTTATATATTCGCCTTGGGTGCCAGCTGCAACACAAAGAGCACTACACACCCCAGTTCAGGTCTTTATTTATCTTCCAGTCGGAGAGGAAGAGAGTACTGCTTCATACTGTGTGATGGTGGTAGGCTGGGGGAAGCTGCCCATGTTCTCTCCTACTTGACACTGCAGCCTGGGAAGAGCACGCAATGCACACCAAGTTTCCTGATTTAAAACCCAGAGTTGTGCACAGTGAGAGTATGCGACCAGCAAAATGCAAACAGGAAAGGTTTCTTGGAACGAACATTTTGAATGCCCACATGGACTCGGTTTAACTGAAAGGTAAGTAGGCATAAGGAAAACTAACACTTGTGACAAAGAAAGGAAATACCAGAGTACTCACGTAACTCATAAATTACATCATATCTGTCTGCCTGTTACAGTGAGGAGCTATTGTCTGCTGTTGCTTCCATTATCTCAGTAGCGGACATCTAACAGTTACTTTGCCCGAGCCAGAAAAAGCCCTACAATTCAGTTTTGACACATCATACAGCCACTAAACTTCCCCCACAGACAGAATGTTAAACTGTACAGATGATGAGATCATTAGCACAAAACAGCTAAAACAAAAGTAATGTTTCTTCCAGAGAGAGCCGTAGCAACACAGAAGTCAGTTACATTTACAACCAAGCTTCTGTGAAACACCTTAAGTTTGTACCTTCTCAGCACTACACTTGTGAGCACAAAGCTGTGTAGAGTTACTCACTGACAGAGGAGTAGGTAATTCTGAGGAAGACTGAAAATAGCCTTAGTGTAACAGTCATACCTGCATCAGCACTGAGCAGAATCAAAGGTCAGGACCACGGTCTGGCTATCGCTGTACCAAGCAAACTGACCTTACACAGAGATTTCCTCCAAAGACCTCAGAGCACTTGGACAACTAAGTCTTACACCCTGACTCTGAGGTCTGTCTCTACTATCTGTGTGTGAAAGAAAGAGAAGAGAAATTTGGAAATGTTAAGTGGTAAACGTCATTGTTAACTTACGGGTATCACAGACCCAGCTTCTACTTTTTATTAATAATAATAAAAAAAAATAATATCCCTTTGCACAGAATTCTTAATAACAGTTCATTGCAAGCCAATGGAAAATGGATGGGCCAAGAAAAAGTCTGTCAGAAGTCCCCACCACAAGACTGGATTCTGGTATTTCCTTGCAAAGCATGGTTTTAAAATTTAAATGCACCTATTGTCTGCTGGAGATACTCCACCCCACTAGCTCTGAGTAAGGAATCACTGATTTTAGATGTCACAGACATTTTCCCACCTCCTTGCTGTTAAACAGAATTTGGGCTTTGATAACTTCAAATACACACAGACAACATCAAAAATCCATTCCCATCCAACAAGATACATAATGAATATTAAAAAAAATAATAATGCTGAACAAAAATACACTTAATATATTTCTTTTTTACAATCCCACTTCTGTTGACTTTTAATAGCAGACATTTCCCTCTCACCAAGAGACCTTGAACATATTGGTTTCTCTGCACTGCTGTCCTCCTTTACACAAACAGAAATAAATACTGCACATCCCACAGGCCCTCTCTGAGGCTGATCACTGTATAATGCTTTGAAGTTTAAGCACTATTTATTATGTTCCAAGTATGATGGAGCCACAGAAAATTCAATTCTGAGCTAACACAGTCATCTGTCAAAGGGTAAACACCATAGAAAAAGCTATAAACAACTGTAAATCAGGGTTTGCAAATCTAGGGAGCATTTCAACCTCACTGTTGCTCCAGTGAGGCAGGGAAATAGAGCCTGGCCACTCAACGTCTGAAGAGGCAGTCAAGCTACAGCAGCTTCACAAGTCACCTCTGGGTCTTGGTAACTTTCCATGTGTATGTACCTAGCTCATGTGAATGCAAGATAATGAAGTTTACACAAAAACCTTTTCAGTACAGACCCAAGGTGTGGTTCTCCTGCAGCATAAAACTGGAATCAATCCAGACATTCAATTGTGCTGAAAAGGGAGAGTGTCGCTTTTTCTTTCACACACACACACGCAAAAACCCAACCCGTAACTCCTTACCACACTAATTACTGTCTCTAACTAGACAGTGTTTCAAAGCCCTGGAAAGTGGTCATCAAACTGAAACATGCACCAAAGCCCAAAAAGGGAGCTTCATTCACTAACCCAGAAAAACCACTGACGACAGAGCTAGAAGCTGGTACAACAGACCTTCCAGAATGTTCCTCACACTCCCTCCAGGTTCCTTCCTTACAGCATGTTTCCAATAGTTTTCATCCAGTGAAATTACAAACAAGGCCATTTCCCAATGACGCTATTTAATTTTGTCTCTACACGAAGTACTCCCCATTTAGGAGGATAAAAGTTGCTATGAATAGAAAGTAATGGAATCTTTTCATATAGATCAAATAAAATTATAAACATCAGATATTAACAAATGCAAGGGGATAAGAGACTCAAAGCAAGCAAGATCTACACATGAATGAAAGAAAAACCACAACAAACAAAACAAGAGACTCACAAAATCTTCATGAAATGGACTAGAAACAGACGAGACAGCTTCTAGATTTCCTACACTGACAGGTGCCCACGGCCAGGCAGCTTTTACAACCCTTTGCAGTGTGCAACACAGGCAGCTCAGTGAAATACAGTTCCACATACTACTGTGTCTTACTGAGTAAAGATGAACCAAGCCTGCTGCTCTAGTGCTAAAGAATCAACAGGAGGCATTTGGCTTAAGCAGAGTAACACAGCAGTGAGGGAAATGCTATTGCCTCATTCTGCCCATGGCATCTCATTTTTATAGCCTGGAATTTGGGTCTTTTTCCTCCTCGCAGGAACCAACTGCAGACTACTTGTACATTTGATCTATTATCCAAACTTCCCCTCCCATCTGGTGCAAAACATCCACAGAATCCCAGCGTGGTGGGGGTTGGAAGGGCCCTCTGGAGGTAATCTCATCCCACCGCCCTGCTCCATCCAGCAGGGTCACCCAGAGCAGGGGGCCCAGCAGCGCAGTGTCCAGGTGGGTTTGGAATCTCTCCAGAGGAGACTCCACAACCTCTCTGGGTAGCCTGGGTCAGGCTCTGACACCCTCACAACAAAGAAGTTTCCTTTGTTCCAGTTTGTGCCTGCTGCCCCTTGTCCTGTTGCTGGGCACCACTGACAGGAGTCTGGCCCCATCCTCCTTCCCCCGTGGGCCCTTTAGCTCTTGCT
>JANHFX010023009.1:22185-52520 GCA_027560015.1 Chloroceryle amazona | reverse complement strand
TGAGCAGGACGTCAGACGGTCTGGAATAGCCCTGTGGTCAGCTGGGGTCCGCTGTCCCAGCTGTGTCCCCTCCCAGCTTCTTGTGTGTCCCATCCCCCCGGCCTGCTCTCTGGCAGGGCAGGGTGAGAAACAGAGAAGCCTTGACACTGTGCAAGCACTGTTCAACATTAGCTAAAAAAATCCCCAGGATATCAACACTGTTCTGGTCACAAATCCAAAACTTAGCACCATAGGAGCTGTTGTGAGAAAAATTAACTCCATCCCAGCCAAAACCAGCACAGCAATTTTAATAAAATGGATCAAAACCTGATGATGCCCAAGCTAAGTGGAATTGTCACAATAAACTTGCATGTCAAGTAGAGTAAAATTCTGTAGCACTTACTGAAATATTTTATCCATACACTGCAGCAAAGCATTACACATTTAATGAGAAACAAAAATAAAACCAGAAAATATTTTTTTGATCCTTGGGGTATGCAGCTTCCAGCAGCAGCATGCATCTGGGCTTATTCTGACGTGGTGTCGTGCTGTGTGCCTTTGCTGAAGTCAAAAAATATACAATAAAAAAAGAGCATTAGCTGAAGGCCTCATTCATCCTGCTTATTACAGCTCCCCAAGCTAGTAAAAGCTTGGGAGGGCAAAGTGAGAGTATTTAAACTTTCACTCAAAATGTTTTGTGGCATCAGGCATGAGTGATAGTTTTTAAAATTCTGGCAAATTGATTTTAGTTCATATATAATTGACTTACATAGTACCATGATATCAGAAAATTATGTGCAATGAGAATAAGATCCTTTGGGAATGCAACACTAACAGGCAGAGGGAATTTAGAAAGTCAGAGTGACCACTTGCAGGGGAACATATCCACTTGTAAGAAAAAAGATGAGGCTTTTGACATTCCTTTAGAAGGCCTGCAGCAATAGCTGTATGCCAGCAATACTGAATATAGCAGAAAGAAATTATAGATTTTCCACAAACATGAAACAAACAGGCTGCTGAACACTGTTTCCAGAAACCAGCTCAGTCTTGGAAGGCTGCATATGGATAGCTGTCGTATGAGAGACTGGGATCAGGGTTTAATCACAATTAGACAAGATATGCAACAAACCTCCAGACTTGACTGAATGTGACTAAAATAAACCACATGGTCAAGTCAAAGTGAGAAGGGAAAAGCAGGGAAGTCATCCAACATTTTGTGACTGCACCGCTTAGCAGAGAGCAAAGCAAACGTGCTCCATGAAAGCAGAACAGGATGGAAAGATCCCGTCTCCATTCTGCCGGAAATATTCCCATTAAGTGGTGCAAATCATACCAAAGGTTCACCAGAGCTGTAGTCAGAAACATCCATGTCATTCACCATGCACTGAGAAAAGCACAAGAGAAGTGGGAGGAACATGAAGCTGCTCAAAGGAGCTGACATGCAGCTATCACCTGAAGACTCTGTCCTTCAAGGTAAGAAAGGTTCAGATGGTTTACTGTTGAAGAGATGACACTATTAATACATTTGTCTTTCTCACAATGAATCGAACTACTACTAGCCCAACAACAGAACTCAACAAATCCCAGGAAGAGAACCTCAGGACAGGAGGAGAAACTTCCTGAAAGGAGCCCTTACAGACAAACAAAAGACCCATGAATCAAAATCATTCTGTTCATAAAGATGAAGAATGTGATCCTTAAACAAAGGAAGAAATAAAGAAAAACATCAGGATAGCCCTAAGTTGTCAAATTGACTGAAAGAAGGTCCCCAAGCTTTTAAGATTTCCACGCTTCTGCTCTAGTTTCTAAACTGGCCTATTTGCTTGTGCATTGCTGATCAACCAAACTTTGCTTCCCTGAAAATATGCATAGAACACATGTCATTTTTGCTTTGGTCGTAAGGCTTTGATTATTTAGATCAGAATGTATCTAAAGCAAGAAACTGAAAATTAACTAAAGCAGGCTTACAATTTTAGGACTGCATAAAAAAAGAGCTAATCAGGTAGAATTACACATCCCTTTTAAATGGCTGTACCCAAACCTCTGCTCCTTTCTCAAACATACATGCCATTGCTCAAGCAGGCTTAGAGAAGACATTAAAACAAACCAAACAACCAACAAACCCACAAACCCACCTAGTCTAAGAATGGAAGCTCTGCTTTGAAACATGAAACAAGAAACTTCAGTCACTCTTGGAAGTTACAAAGTACTACAAGTTACTCCTGACCAGGCCACCCTCCACCAGGTCCTGCAGACTAGAACCACTGGGCTCTGGTGGGCATTCCAAACTGTGACTTCATTATCTGCTACACAGGGTTCAGCTACTTATCTAAAATCATGTATTTGGACACCCTCCAAGCCAGTAAACAGCTCTTCAGTAATTCCAAAGATCGTAACTTAAATGCTCACTTTGCTAGGAGTACCTGGTCAGGTGTAACAGATTTACTTTCCAAATTTACAACCCCTCTGCTTCTTGATATGGGAATTTCAAGCAAGTCCAGAGCATTTTCACAGCCAATACAGGAAAGCAGACTTAATATACCACACATCTGGAGGGAAGCAACACAAAATATCTACCTGCACAAATCAAGCACACACTCCCAGAGAGTAACTTGCACTTGATGCCAGCAGTAATTTATCCATAGATTTAAATATGTGTTATTAGTGAGGGATATCTACTGTAGAGCTATTTTTTTTTAATTATTTAATCAGAGCAACTCTTTAGAACCAGAGAGAAAGCAAGAATGAGTCAATGCCGAAAGCCAAACCTACAAAAGAATGAACTATTCTTTTAATACTGCCACAATACTTGGAGCTTCAGCATTTCAACAGTTTTATGTTTAGAAGAAGTGTAACAATCCAGACTTCTCGTGTTTCAGTGTATACAAACACAACCCACAGCAAAGCAAACAGTAGCACAGCCCGTCCTTGAATTCATGTTTTCTTAACTACCTAGGCTTATCACCATTCAACACTCTTTGTAACAAGCTGCAGAGCTCAACCTTACCAAGGTATGTGTTCTTCAGCATCCGAGAGAGTGGAAATGACCTAAGAGCCTCAGGGCTTTGTGTTTTCTGACAGAGATTAAATTATACAGATATATTTGTACCAGTAAACTCTCCATGTGGCTGCAGATTTTGAGAACAGAATGCTTCTTCCTCTTGCAGACAAATCCCCAGTAGCATTTGTGTAATTCACTTAAGAGCCTAACATCAAAGAAGCTGATATGCCCAAGTGACTCTGCACTTTTGCCCAAGCCAATAGGGAACAAACTGGAGAGCTGGTCAACGCAGTTGCATCTGTAGTTCCCGATACAACTTTACTACAAAGGGCTTGTGCAGAGAACAAAAAGTCAGTTCCTTGCAACCAAGGAGTTAATTAATAAGAGGGAAAGAGAAGCACAGGGATGTTGGCATAAGGCAGACAAGACAACAAAAGATGTGGAGCTTGGGAAAGAAATAATCCATAAAACTGAACCAAAAGGCCACATTCTTATGCAAAACCAGATTTCCTGTTCCCATCCCACTTTTTTGCCCTCCTTTGACAGAACACCCTTGACAGATTGTCTGGCCTGACAATGGAAAGGTGAAAGCACAGTATAAGCAGTCACTCCTGCTTGTGCTATCCGCCAAAACCCCAAAAGCAGGCTGACCTTCATTCCCACTGCCAGAAACATGAGGTCAATATGAATGTCTAAAAAGGTTGTCCTGAGCATTCAACACTGTTTTTTTTTTAAGAAGCTGTGAAAGGGAAACTTTCCAAAGCTGGAAAGAGGAAAGAGAAATGTCTTTCAGCAGCTGCAAGAACTACCTTACAAGCCTTTCAACTGCAGCAGGATGAGCTAATAAAGCTGGCCCTTAAACCTTGGAGGTTCCAGTGTTTAAACTCCTTCAAGTTCACAAATGAAAGGAATCTATTATGCTTGCTTTAGTACTCAAGAGAAATCAAGCCACACCAGAAAATGACTATACTCTCTGACCAGACTGGCTGGAAACACACTGGAGACAGCAGCAGTGTCTCTCAGTCTGTTGGCAGAACATGCTCCAGAAGGTCACCTCCCAGTGTCCTACTGCCTTATCAGTATTAATTGCTTGCTTTTGTAAGAAGTGTTTTTAAAAGGGGCTTCCTGATCAAGGATAAGCCCAAGCTTTCAAAGCAAACCACTAGAATCACTCAAACTACAGATTCAAAATAGGCATCTAGTTGTACCTTTCAATTAAAGCATATTATGCTCTCAGTGTCCTTCTCCCAGTGATGCACAAGCCTCTCCTTACACTTCTCAGTGACATGGAACAGCCACTTAGAAAAATATTTTCTCCAGATCACTTATCTTAAGTAGCAAACATTCTAAGACTCTTTATACAAAGCCTTGCCTCGATTTTTGGACATTATATTTAATTTTAAAAAAGACACATCAGACCCAGGAAGAAAAAATTCCCACGGTGATTTTCTCATGAATCTTTCCCACAGAGCAGCCCAAAGGGAAACAGGGATGATTAATCTTCAGAACCAGAGAAATAGTATTTTTAGTTTAAATCTCAATTTTGAATTTTTCTGTAGATATTATTTCATTATAAAACTAACGGAAGCAGGGGTAACTCACTGGATTATCTCTAAAACAGTACAAGGGCAATTGGAAGTGGCCTTGATAAAATGTTGGCACATCTGTGTGCAGAAGCACACTGCTAAATTTGAGATGCAACTGGAAGTCAACAACTCAGGCACCACTACTGCATCACTGACCACTACTGGACAAGGAATGGGATGGAGAAGAAGCCTGTCCATGGTCCATTGTCAAAATGGAATAGCTTGCTTCTAAAAAAATTATCCTGCAATGATCTCCACATGCTACTTCATTCCTACAGAGAACCAGCAAAACAGAATACAGCCAAAAGATGCAATATACAGTCAAAATTCTCTGATTTCTGATACAAGGAATTAACTTAGTTCATAGAAAGCACTATCCTCGGTAGCTTGGCAGGAGATTTGGGTGCAAAATTTCTGCCATCTTCATCATGACATGAGTGACATTTCAGCGCACGAGACAGTTCCTCTCAACTCGCTTCTTCAAGGCTCAACTTTTAGGTGGCAAATCCAAACCAAGTCAACACTGTCACTGTAGAAAAGCCAGCTTCCTACCTGATTTGCATGTCCTGCCATCGTCTTCTAGCTGCACACCAGTGGGACAGGCACAGCTGTAGAAGGGGTCTCTTGGAGACAGCAGGCACAGATGGGAGCAGCCACCGTTGTTTTCTTCACATGGAGTGTGAACTTCAAGAAACCAAACAGATTTATTTTTATTTTTCTAGATCCCCTAAAGCCCTCTTTTCTCCAGTGTGAAGAAATTAAAGAACCCAAATGACTGGCAGGAGCTGTAGTGCTAAAAGACAGAGGAATCACAAAATAAAGTTTTCATTTCCTCTGTCCCTAGCATCATACTTCTAGGGGGACCTAAATTGAGATGCATACAAAAGCTGCTTTTGAAAGAGCTGATGGCTCAGCACATTACCACTATATAGTTTTTCAATGTATCTAAATCCAAACACAGCTAAGAACTTTGGACATCAAGTAACTTTGTGGATGCCAGGCCTGCTAAGCATCATGAAAATGGAAAACAGGGCTTGGAAGATGGTGATTGGGGGTGGGGTGACCAGTTCTATGAAAGAAAGGAAAACATAACACATTGTACCATTTCTACATTGCAGCAGCGTCACATGTTGGAAATATCTCTGCCCACTGCAAAGCTTTGACAGCAAGACACAAGCCTGAATCACCAGGAAATCTGCACCATGTAACGTGTAAATTTGTGAATTTACAACTGCATGAACCCATTTCATGTACTTGGGAAAAAAATGGCAGCAAGAGATGAAACTGTAACCATAAATAATTATGGAGAATATTGGTAGATATTAAATATATATATTTCAAGCTGTTCAAGATCTGTCCAAAATCAATCATAGTTTGAATAAGCAACTGAACTGCTTTACTATAAAAAGCAAAATTTCTGACTAATTTGGCTTCTGTTACTTCCACTGATAGTCACAAAGAGGAAAAAATGGAGAGGAAGGAATCCTGATCTTAATTAAGTCAATGGCATCTGAGCTATTTTCAACATATGCTATTTCCCTGTGCACCATATTTTCTCTGTGACTGACCCAGAAATACTAAGACCCAAGGCTGGGACATTCCCTGAGTTATAAAAAAAATAAAAAATATTACAAGAATTCAGCACAGACAAACATTTATCTGGAGCTATGAGATAAACCAGGCTGCTGTGCATACATGACAACCTCAGTGAAAACTTGCACATGTTCCACAACCAAGATGATCTCCACACTCCTTTTTGCTTACTTTCTGTCTTGTTTACAGATATCCTATAAACTTCACTGAAATAACAACTATTGTCTTTAGGGAAGCAGACTTCAGAGTTGGCATAAATAAAGAAGCCAGGACAAATGGCAAGAGTATCTCCACCAGACAAGAGATGGTTCTTCCTATAGCTACTCAATTATTTACATTTCCACACCATTGCTTTTAAAGCCCATTGTCCCAAAAAGCCTGGACCAATTGCCACATAGAATCACAGGCATATAAAAATATATACAGCCTCATTCTGTTCTCTATTCTCTACACCTGCCTTCCTCTGAAGTACCATCATACATAAAGAAAAAACATGTTTCATATAAAAGTTGAGAACTAAAGCTCTTCCATACAGAAACAGCCATAAACTGTTTGTTACGTATTGAAGATAAACATGGTAGAGTCTGGACTGCAAAGTCTGCACTTATAAGTACAACGTGCATATTTTGTGGTAATTCTACGTATTAAAAAAAAGGTAATGGTAAGTATTTTTTTCAGTTGTCTTTAAGATAAAGGTGTTAAGATGATGCCAGGTGAGTCTTTATCACTCTCATTTGAATACTTCAAATCAACAGCTATCACTAAAGTACTGCTCTGGATTTTGTTTCCAGCTGAGATGAGTGAGCTCACACCAATTCAGGATGGAATATTCAGAGCAAAGTACAGGACTCGGGTGCTTATACCTTTAGCAACCAATCCCCTGACAAGCGTTCAAAACCTTGCAACTCCACACTAACCATTATTATGATTAATGTTTTTTCCTGACAGGGAAGTAACAGTTGTGCAAAAAGTTCAGGGACAAGTCAAACATACAGTATGGCTGTCGGTCTGGACTTAAGACCTGGATGTCCATCGGCGAATACAGGGCAGAAAGTATTTCTCTCCTTTTCTCTCCCGTCCTTTTGTTACAGGCGTGGATGGAGCGCGTTTGCCAGTCCGTCCAGTACAAGGTGTCCCCAGACAACGTCAGAGCGAAGGGATGAGTAAGACTGCCTTCCACAACTTTTTGCCTAGATGAAAGAGAGAGCGAGGATTAAACAAGTGCTGCTTCTGCTTGTTACCACGCAGAGAAAAATCTGCCTTTGTAAAAAGTCACACAGGAATCACCTTCTTTTAACAAATTGACTGGATGAGATTCACCTGGTGGTAAAAGCGATACTCAGACTGAAAAATTTAAAACTTTTCCCTTCCTAACAATAGGGACACAAACATACTGGGTTTCATAGCAACACATTGTCTGATTCAGCTCCACACTGACCTCCAAAAGGCCACACACACCGAAGTTCTGTAACTGGGCTGTACAAATACAGAAACAAAATCATCTTTTGGAGGAAACACAAGTCCAAAGAGTGCTTCTCCAATTAAAGCACTATTTTTTTTTCTCCCTGTGCCATATATGACATCTTTGTCTAGGATTTCAGTCCTTTCTTGTAGTAGGAAAAGGAAGAAACAACACAAGAGTCTCTTTAAATAACCCCTTTTGACTTGATCAGCAGCAGAGACAAGTATTTTGTAGATTATCTTTTTAAATGTAGAGCAAGGGTCAGTTATATTTTTTCTAAGAATAAATATTTATCATTAATGTAAACCAGAAACATTTCAGAAGTTTGTCAATGAGGTCATTCAGGCACATCTCTTCTGGGGAGGCACCTATTTTCACATTGGTTATTAGCTGAACTGAAAGCCACAAAACCCACAACATTTTCACACACACACACAAAAACAATAAGCACCAAAAAAAAAAAAAAAATCCAAACAAAAACCACACACAAAACAAACTGAAACCACCCCCCCCAAAACAAACAGCTAATGCAGGGAAAGGATTCTGTTTCATTTTTCCAGGGTTGGGGGAAATATAAAAGGTACCCCCAAAATCCTTCATATGTATTCAGACATTAACAAGTTTAAAACAGCCAGACACATACAAAGAAGTATTTGCATATACATGTACATAAGCAGGTAATGTGGAAAAAAAGAAAACAAAAATAATATTCTTCTTTCTCTTCTAGAGATAGAATTGAAACTGCTTCAAATTATCACAACTTGTCTCACCATAAAATACAACAATAAATAGAAATACTGATTTCACATCCTCTTTCCAATCTCAGTTTTGCTGTTCCCTCTTCACTAGTAATGACACTCCAGTATTGTAGCAGCTGTTTTCCACTATATATTGCCCCTATTTCCATCATTCTAGATATCAAGTCTCCCCTTCTCCTGTAATTACATCCCTTGAAACAGTTCCAGCCAATGTGCTTGCAAACTGAAGGTTGCCAAGATATAACAAGCAGATTGATGCAGTAACATTAATCCACCATGCAGAATGCAAATTTCCTTTTTATTTCAATTATGAAGTGATTCTGGGATGGGAGGGGTAGAAGCATTTGAAACACCTTAAGATTTCTTTATTGATAACTCTGGGTGAAACTTATTTTGCTCTACGTTTAAGGAACAGAAGGAAGCTCCTGAAGTTATCATCTAGTTTGAGCCAGTATCAAAGTCTACCTTTGACACCAGAATCAAAGAGCCCCCAGTTCACAGATTTCTGTTGCAATGTTGATTAGCGGAAGAGGAAAAAAGAATACATGAAAATTTCAGTTTAGAAGAGTCAAAATTAAGATCAATATTCATGGCATTTGATTAATACTTTAACATTTTAAGAAGGATGTTTTATCATATGGTAACACAGCTAAATCTCGTCAAATTATACTGGACAATGCCAAAAAGTCCACATGCAGTTAAGATTGTTGGAATTTCCAGTAGGCATCATGCATCAGAATTCCTGACCTCCAATGTGCAGCTGAGTCAAGTTTATAAGAAGTGCACACCAGCAAGTTAGCTTTGTTTTTTTAAATGCAAAATATACTCGTTCTTCCAAAAATACTGCTTCATTTCTGGTTGAATTGAAAACTGCTTGGGAAGGGGTGGACGTGCACTAATCTGTCACAAAGTAATGTGGACCCATTGCTGGGATTAGTGTATTCAAAAGGCTTGCTCCCTTTCAGGTGGTCTTTCACTACCGTAGAATGAGCAAAGTAAGTTTTACTCCCCCAAAAATTTTTTTACACAGACATGCAAGTAAAGTTTACAGAATTTGGATGTGCACAGAAACTGCAGAATCTCCTCTGACACTCACCCCCAAACCAAAGAAATACATTCATGTCATATGGTATGAAAATCTCTGTTAGATTTTTAATTTTGAGAGCATTTTCTTCCTGCCGGTGATCCCACACCCAGCCTTTGAGGTACCACTCGCTTCTGCAAAGGCCTCTTCCCTCAACTACACTTCTGACTGTCAGTCAGTACTTGTCACTTACTACAACGCCACCATTATCTAGCTCTTACATAGTGCTCCTTTGAGAACTTAAGAGCATTCTGTGAAGGATGTCCATATGGTTATTTCACACTCGGTTACGAGTGTGCAAATCAGGCACAGAATGCAACTCGGTAAAAAAACTTAAAAAAAGGTCATGGAAAATGCAGTGTTTTTTTCAGGGAGGCACATTATTCTCTTACACATGAAATACAACTCCTCCAACTTTTTACCAAGGCAGAAATGATTTCATAACACAGACATTTACAATATTATGTCTTCATGGAAATGAAAACATTATTTTAGACTACCTGAGGACCAAAGCCAGACTGGAATACAGAGACTTGCCTCCTTGGCAGGACATTTCACTAGCAGATGACACTCACCCTTCAGGATCAACACAACCTACCCCCTGAACACTGCCTAGAACTTCAGGTGCAATCTCAAGCATCTGGGTCTGCCCTGTCTGAAGGGTCACCTGTTGAAGCCTACAAAAGCAAAAAACTCAACCACACACGCAGACAGAAGCCACTGACCAAAGCTTACACACTGTGCTTTCTATTAAGATTTAGGAAAATCTGCTTCCTGCTCACTCATCAGCTGAGGTAAGCTGCACTTAGTTAATTTACAGGCATGCCACAAAGGACATCTTTGGACGGGGCCAAGAACAGGTGTGTCTCAATGTATATTTCCCACCAAACAAAACCAAACCAAAAGAAACCTAGCACAATACTCTAAAATCCCAGTCACCAGTTGAATGTTAGATTGCCTAGGGCCAAGAATAAGCATCTCCAACTTTTTTCAAGGCAAATATGAACCTAAAAGTGAAAAGTCCCATTGCACAAGAAAGCTATAAACAGTCCGTAGTGAAAAAACTGATACAAATACTATTACTTTTAAAAGCAGTTTTATAGGATATGAGCTATTTTACCTTTTGGAAGCGAATTCACAATTGCATTTTAAAAGAACAATAAAGTATTGGCATTATTCTTGATTACTGGAAAAAAAAAAAGCCTCAGTTCAAAATGAATACAGGAAGTGAGCAATAACTTACACAGTATTATTGACTGAAAGAAACTCACCTAAAGGAACCATCCAGATTAGCCCTATGAATGAAACTCAGTTTTGCATCAGCCCAGTAAAGTTTCTGCTCATCAAGATCTATTGTGAGTCCATTTGGCCAATAAATATCCGAATCGACAATTATTTTTCGCGTGCTGCTGTCCATTCCCGCCCGTTCTATTCGGGGTATTTCACCCCAGTCAGTCCAATACATGTATCTGAAAAAGAAAGCAGAGATTTAATCATCAGAGATTAAATCACACAAATGAAATCAGCAGATGTGCTGGTTAGCTTTGAGAGCAGAAGGGATAGCAGCTCTTTGTAAAGCCTGTTTAGTGTCTGCACAGAGTGGTGTATATACACAAATGCATCTCCCCAGAACTTTAACATACTGATTACCGTAAATCAAACCACAGTTCCAGGGGGGGAAAAAAAGTCCTCCATGAAAGCACCTCTCACAAGCATTGCCTCTGCATAACGTGTCTTTCTGCAGTGGGCAGCACCTGGCTGTCATAAGCATTTACAACCAAGTGTCAGCCTTGTGTGGCCAGTTATTACAAGTTAATACCCTAAATCATGCTCTGAAGCAACTAATTACCTACCCAAGCACCCAATGACCATAGCTGAATTGCCTTTTGCAAGTCTGTACACAGAAAAGAATAAAATCAAGTGCCTTGAAATTTCTTTGTCAATAAATAAATCATGAATCCATGCAGACTTAGGATGACATTGGATTAAATTTTTGGATGCTTTTTCTCTTCTCCTGTCTGTGTCTCAGTTTCCCTGTCACTCCACCTATGGACAACTGAAGTAGCCTGAATAGAAATCTTAAAAGCACTTATCAGTTGGAAAGGACCAAATCAATTGTGGCAAATCACACCATGTCTGCATGAAAAGTTGATACCATGAAAAGTTGATAAAAAGAGGGGAGCTCCCACCTGCTAACCCAGGGCAAAATATCCAGGTTGCAAATTCAGCACGCCAGGGGTGCAAACACAACACAGCCCATCACTTGCACAGCAACCTCAGGCCAGTCGGAGTAACAATACTGCTTTCCCAACACCAGTATGGCCATTTCTGGCATGGTCTGTACAGGAAGCCTTTGACTCGAGTGAGCCCTCAAATAACACCAAGTCTCTGTGCACCAGACTCTCCACCACTCCAGGTTCATCGTGCTGTATTAGATCGACAGCAGTGCTGGGTGAGCACCAGCTGGGTTAGTGCACCGAGATACATCTAAGGTAAGTCCTGCTACCACTGGAGCTCCTGAAAAGCATGGTAAAGAGGCATCTATTCAGCCTTGCAGAACTCGTGCTTAGCCAGACTTCATAGCCAGGATTATCCCAGACCCTCAGATCCCCTGAAGATGACAGCACATGCAGCCATGCTAGGAATCACAAGGGCAGTAAATGGTGAGCACACACAGAGGAATAAAGCTTCATGGTTTCTTCTAGTTCAAAGAGTTCCAAGAGTTCAATTTCAAAGAGTTCCACTTCAGGAACAAAGCGGGGACTACAGCTGTAATGGTTGTCATGTTCCTCAGCAGGACGTTCTCCCCTTCGCAACAGAAGATGCTCCTGTAAAGTGCAGTAGCCCTGTAGGTGCTTCACATGCAGCTGGGGCCATCATTTCAGCCCAAAGGGAACAGGGAGCTGTCCAGTTATCACCAGCACATGTCCCTCAACTCACTCAAGCTTAAGGTGTACTGATCTTCATGTACCTACTGCACCCTGGTTCAGCTGTACCTCCAACTCCAGCTCAGTCTCTGGACATATTCAGGCCATTCTGACCAGAGCAGCATGTCAAATCATTAGCTTGTTTATCCCATTGAAGAAGGGAATATAGATAAGCAGACAGCAATTGCTCACTTGCACCACAATATACATACACCTGTGTGCAGGAAGGTAAAACTAGGACTTTTCTAGTCGAAATGTTAAAGCTTCCACACAGGCAAGTCCTCAGGTTTCTCAGATAGCTCACCTCAGAGTGGCTGCCATGGACTCATGTCCCCAGATGCCTTTTCCCGAGCCACCTCAGCTCCAGCAGCCAGGATACACTGACTGCTCCTGAAGACGCAGCAGCAGTAGCTGAGCTGCCCCAGTTCACAGGACAACCTATGAATGTAAATTGTCACTCATTTTGGTTTTCCTTAACAAGTCAGGCTGTAATTTGTGGCAGCTCAAACTGTGTGAGGCAGCAGCTATTGACAAACAAGGGAAGCCAGAGAAAAGCAGACATAAAAGCAAATGTTTACACAACCAGCAGCTGGTGAATCAGACTGTGAAATGGATCTGGCCAAATACTCGGGTTTGGTCAGGTCCAGCTCGTTCTCTGATCCAGCTCACCTGCTCTAGCTTGAAGTATTCAAGGGATACCTTGAGCCACTTCTACAGGAAATAAGATGGACAAAAGATAGACTGTTGAACTGAGAAAAAAATGGCTAAACCAAAAATCCCATAACAGTTACTCAAACGCAAGAAAAAAGGAGACAAAACTAGCTATGTCAAATTAAACTTTAAAAGCAGGTTAAAATAAAAAGGATGAAAAAATATCCCCCAAATTATCCTCAAGCCTCCCAATTAAAATTGCAGCCTGCCCTGAAGCTAAATGCATCCAGATGCAGGAAAGGGGAAAAAGAGTCTTGAGGTTTCAGAAAAATTCAGGAAGAGTTTAGAATGTAGATTCTTTACATAAATAATCTAAATCCTGTGCTACCCGTGCTATCAAATAGTTTTGGAAGCCAGTTGAAAAGATATACACTGAATAATGAAAAGCCTAACACACATATTTGGGTAATTTTTTGTTGGGTTGATTTTGCTGTTGGTGGTGGTGTTCTTAAAAGAAAATTTAACAGTTTTAAATACCCTTGCACCAGGGCACACCTAGAAGTATCAAACCCAGTATCTGATACCTTAGGACACGTTAGATCAATCATGTTTTTAGGACTGGGATTTGGCATCCCTGCAGTTTTGTATCTTACCTGGACTGCAATAGATCAATAAGCACAGAAAATATCAATTCCTAAACAGCCAATTAAAAAAAACTTTAAAAGCACCCTCATGAGCAAAATTCACAAGTAGCAGCCCTGGGATAAACTCTTGGGCTGCTTTATTGAGGCTGAACTATCCTCTCCCTTACTGGGTTTTAACCTTTAACTCCAGACTTTTCAGGCAAAAAGGAAGTGGGGGCAGGGGGAAGAAGAAATTAACATTTAATAATAATTTTGCAACAATTACACCAAATTCAGTCTCTAAAACAAATTACACCAAAAAAAAAACAAAACAGCAAGAACAAAGCAGAGCAAAAGCCAAAGGTTCACCAGGGAGAAGATGTAAATGTGTATTTCTTTCTGAACACACAACAACTAACAGTCCATCCAGTCCATCACCAGTCCCCAGGAGTACCAGAACTCAAGAGAATTGCTAAAATTCAGTTACTTCTCTATTAGCAAGCACAGCAGCTCCAAGCTTCCCAGACAGAGGGCAATTAAACAAATGCACTTCAACTGTAGTCAGCAAGTCACTGGGTTTTGGCACATACTTAATTACCACATTGAATCAGGGCTTAAATGGTGTTTCTGTACTATCAGAAGAATGGGACTGAAAGCCACCTTGCAAAAATAAACAGATTTTGAAGTAATTACAGTGTAACACAGTGGTTTTGGGGTGGTTGGTGGGTTGGTTTTTTTTTGTTTGGTTGGGTTTTGTTCAGTTTTTTTTTTGCCTCTTCAACTCATTTTAAAATTCCAGGTGCAGGAACAAAAACAGGATGAAGATCCTATTTCCCCTCAGCTTTAAAGCTGCAGGTCATTTCTTATTTCCTGGTGCTTCACCTCTCTCAGAAATCACAGCCATGCCCTCGAAGAGCAGCCGATCAGCCGTCTGAACTGGAAGGTATCACGGACATAACAAAAAGCAGCCAACGCTGCCCAAACGTTTTTTCCACCTCCTGAAATGCAGCACGGTTGCCAAACCTTACATAACCTGCTTACACAAAAAGAGCCAGTCGTACAGATGATGTAAATCAGCACAAGCTTCTCCAGTTTCAACAATGTGTTTGAACTTATACAAGCCCAGGGCACAAAACAGGAGTTTACAGGAAATTGCTATGAAGTTTAGATTCCTGCACATTTAAAACTTGCTTCCCCCCATCCCAATTAAATAGCACCAATTGTTTACAGAAGGGAGAAGAATGGCTATCTTGCATAGCATTAAGCCGCAAATTGCGCACTCAAATCACCTCTTTTTTTGGTTTGGGTTTTGCTGGGTTTTTTTTCTAGCACTGAATTGTGAGATCCACATGTTCTTGACAAAACATTACATCAAACCCAAATACATGCCACAGCAAGTAACCATCACAGCTAATCACAATGTGTTCAGAGACATGCATTTAAAGCAAAGCAAAAAAAAAAAAAACCAACCCTGAGAACCACCCTCCTTCACTAGTTTTCCTACAATGCCTTTTACTGGGACAGGTTTATTCTTTTAAAATATACACATTACAGATATATATACACAGAATCCTATTTGGCAACTGAGAACAAAGAGGAAAAACATAATTGCCTGTCAACTGATGGATGCTCAAGTATTACTGCAATGACGTGCTTGCAAGGAAAGCGCACATCTTCCCTGCTTACTCACGTGGAACTCAGGAGTAAGATACCCCAGTGAGTTCTCAAAGGGAAACAAGCACACATTCGATGCAGCTTCAACAGCCTCTTAAAAAGTCAGGATACGTGACACCGTGAAGCTTAAGAATATCCTCACGAGAGAGGGACTCCAGATTTCCAAGAATACTAAGGTAGAGAAGGAGGGCAGCAGTAAGGAGATAGTTGGAGCAATACTCAGAGGGGTTAGGAAGAGAATTTTCAACTTGGAATGCAGAATTACTGCAAATACCTCTGACACATTGAGAAAAAGAAACTGCACTGGTAGGATTTCCTGAGGAGAAAAAAAGTAGCTGCACATGGTTTGTGTGTTACACACACTCTCCCCTCTCAAAGAAGGTTCAGCGCATTCATATGCAAAAAACTCTACAGAAAAATTACTGTAAGAAGATAAACTGAGGCCTCTAACTGCTCCTCAAGTCACCAGATATGGTACAAAAGGCCTCACCAGCACTGAGCACAGGGGCAGGTTCATCTCCCTCGACCTGCTTGCAAGACTCCCATTGAAGCCCAGGCTGCTGTTGTCTCTCTTTGCAGCAAGGCCATATTGCCAGTTCATACTCAGTCCATTGACCCCAGGACCACTATCTTATTTCAGAAAATATGACTTATTTTGGGAAAGGGGAATATAGTCCAAGTGTCACCACTTTTGACCTAAGACACACTGCAGCAACTCAAAAGTCAGGGGAACCTTCTATCAAAAGACATAGAATGCACTGCTGAACTCTCCATGAGCTTGTGAGACACCTCCTACCCTCTGCTGTTTACAGGTAGACCCAGTTATGACTTAATTACTGATTTAATTACCTCTATCTAAAGTTAAGCCTAGATTTTTTTCCTCTCTCCATAAGGAGCATTAGACTAAAGCACATCAGGACAGTATGAGAAATTACATCCACACATTGTACTGACTTAATGGAGAACAGGGGTCCAGCAAGCACATTGAACAACAGGAATTCAACTGTGCAGGTAAGGTGCTGGTCGCTCTCTTACCCACAGATCTTGCCGTTGCCCTTCAGCATTTAGCTCATGCCAATGCATTTTATCTATCTCAGTGTGTTGATGCAATTTAACTCAATGTTTGGGAACATGTGGGAAAACATTTGGAAGCATCCTTTGTACACTCAAATGACAGCCAGTAATCTGTGAAGGCCTGCAATCATTTGTATGCTTATAATTTTGAGAGCAGTTTAACAAACAAAACCCTGGTTTATGTACACATTCAGCAGGTTCAAGTCTTACTCAACTCTTACTTCAGCTTACACTACTGCTTAATTTTACATAAAAAATCAGAAATGTTTTTTGAGCTAAACCAAAGCCACCCACTCATGACAAACAGAATGGTGCCAGTCCAGCCAGATGTCAAATATGCCATGATTTCCACATTGCCTCCATGCAGCTATAAGCTGTACCCACCAAGTCCTCTAAGCAAAGAGAATCCCAGCACTGATCATCTCCTTGGTACCAGAGCTAAAGCTGCAAGACCAAGGCTGCACTTCTGACTTCACCTGAGAAACCAATGGCACTGAGACAACCAAAGCCATCCTGCTGTTCCTTCTGTTCTTTCCAGGAATGATGCAGAAATTAAAAAGATAAGACCACTGTGATTCCCAAGCCACTTAAGAAGACTAAAGGTGTCCAAGGCAAAGAAGCCTCAGTCTCCAGGACTCAGGATATAAGGAATAACAGAACCTGCAGCTAAAGAAGAGTGCTAGCAGGGAGGGAGTTCATTGGGGTTATTAAGGAAATCTGCCCATTTCCACCTCTTCCCTGTGTGATTCCAGCAGGGGTGGGGGAGAAGTAAATCACTTTTTTTCTGCCATCTCTGAACAGGCAGCTCTGCTCACAAATGAAGCAAATGGTCTTTGAACAATTTAAGCCCTTTAGTCATATCTATGAGCAGGAAAAGGGAGAAATAAGCAAGAGAGAAGGATGAAACATTCACGGAAAGGCTGTCACCATCAAGGTCATCCATCTGAAAATCAGAGTAAGTAACACTCCTGACAAGAACTTCGAACTTCTCATGCTCGAGACTATTTGCAGCTATTTGGCCACACAACTTATCAAAAGCTTCCAACTCCCAGAAATTACAGCCATACCAAGATACAGGATGCAATTTGTAATCATAAATGCACCCAGAACTCCTCGTATTCATCTGGGAAGCCTTATGCATGAGCTACAGAAAAACCAGCCTGACAAAGTTCCAATCTGTAGCATGACAGTTGCTAACATGGCAATTTTAAGTTGCCTTCCATTGCTTGCTTTCAGTTTTCTCACACACCTGAAGAAGGTGACTTCTCCAGAGACTGTCCATCTCCCAGCGCAGGACAAACCACAAACTACTTTATATTTGTGGCTTACCCTAAGCCCTTGTGTTGTCAGCATCCCTTTGCAAAGAGGCCAGACTCAGTGAAAATGTCAGCTGACGCCAGATTTTCTTACAGATGAGAAACCTACCTACACATACTGAACAGCAGAGGAAGATAAAATGATCTCTGAGGAGATGCTGTGAAAATGGCAGCAGATTAGCAGTAAACCACCTCATTTGTGCAGATTTGTTCACACAATAGAAGTGCACCTCACTTCTCTTTTCCCCTTATCCCACGGGTCCATCAATAGCAGAGCAGATCTTCAGGGATCACTGTAATGAGCACAGGGCCCAAACTGGACAACAATGGTAGGATTTGTACCCAGGGATAGCAAATAGCAGGTGTGAAATGTTGATGAGTACTGAAGAGGGAAGGAGGAACCATACATAGAGACAAGTAATCCCAACAGCACTGACACACATCCAGCCTGCTCCATTCTTACTTCCTAGCCTGGTTACCTTACAGCACTGAGAGGCCTCAGGTTCATCTGGATTCTTTTACTTGCCACCACAAACATGATTATTCAACATCACCACTTAAAAATATTCGGATTTTGTTTACCAAAGAATAGCAAGTGAGATTTCCTGTTTTGACATATGCAGATGCACACACCTTCTTGTCCAGATGCATTAAACAGGCAACACATAGCAAATGGAAGTTAACTTACCAGACAAGACGACTGAGAAAGTAACAAGAAAAAAGGCTTGGAAAATTAATTACTTTTCAGAAGTGCAATGGAATAAGTTAGGCAATCATACAGGTTGAATATTTGGCTTGGCACCTAAGAACAGCTGTATTTTTCTTTTTGGCTCTCTGTCTGGGCTGTCATTTCTTGCCACAAAATACTTAAGCTCAAACATATGTTCAGCTGCAGATCTTGAGAAAAATACCTTGGGAAAATGTACACTGAAACAAAAGGCTGTGTTTCTTTTTCAGAACTAAAAACGCAACATAAATCACCACTGTATCCATTTAAGCATTTAAGTCAAATTCATATTTACCCATGAGCGGGATCCAAAGCTATTGCCCTGGGCAGATCAAGGTCTTGCCAGAAGAGGACTTTTCTAGATGTTCCATTGAGATTAGCTACTTCTATCCTATTGGTTTCTGAATCCGTCCAGTAAAGTTTTTTCCCGATCCAATCACATGCCAGGCCATCCGGGGAAACCAGACCAGAAATGATGACATTCTGCACCACATTCCCAGTTTGGTTAATGTAAGTTTGCTTGATGGCTTCTTCACTCACATCTGTCCAGAAAACTATTCCCTGCGAATACTGGAAGTCAACCGCAGCAGCATCCTCTAAACCACTGACCACCACAGTAGACTCCAGCTTCGTGCCTCCAGCATCCACGAGTCGAACATCCCGCCGGTTGGCAAAGAGCAGAAAGGGAGACGCTACAGAAGAAAAAAATGAAAACATGTTAGTATTATTGGCCTCTCCAGATGTTAAAGCACTGAGTATGAACATGGCAGAGGAGGATTTCTCTTCCCAGATCAGCAGGTCAGGCAGAATAGCAGAATGAATGCGGACGTTGCACATGGGAGAAAAATGCACACTACCCAAAAGCCCTCTTTCTTCTACATGTCAGACAAAGGAGGAAAGACAGAGGGAAGAGCAGGGCCAATTCTGTATCTATGGGATATGGATAACGTTCTCAACATAGTTAATACTTCAGACAGAGTCCCCTCCTTCAACAATACCTTCTGCCAATCCATAAACTCAGGTTCAGAACAAATTCAGTCTTGGTTTAAAAGCTCAGTTCACCCAGTTGTAGTAGTTACAACACAGAGAAGGCCTTTTAGTAGCAGGCTGGAAGTTAACAGTACTAGACACAACACCCTGAAATGCTCCATCCAAGTACCCTCCCAGATGGCAAAGACTGTGATAGGCATTCAGAACTATCTTCTCCCCTGCCCCACAATGAAGAACAGAAGTCAAGGAAGAGTTTGAAGGAAGACAATGATGTGGGTTATGGAAGTTTGTGGGGCCTGCTGTTTGCTGGGAAAGGCAGCCAGAGCTAAGGACAAAGGTTCTTGCTGTTTAAAGCTTTAAGTGGGCAGTGGCAGCTGGAGTCCTAGTGCTGAATGGCAGTGAACAGGCTTTGAAAGAGAAACTCACATATGATTGATGCAAAAGGGATGGGAAGCTTTAATTCATCAAAATGACAGTAAGAGATATTCCAGCTTAAATTCTAGTTCTCTTGTGTGCAACGTTCAGCTGGATAATGGCATGACCTCAGCAGATGATGCTGGCATTCACAGATAGAAAGAAGAGACCTTCAAGGCCGTCAAGTCCAACCTTATTCCTAACACCATCAAAACCACTAAACCATGTCCCTGAGCACAAACATCTCCCCGGCTCTTAAACACCTCCAAAGGTGGTGACTCCACCACCTCCTGGGGCAGGCTATTCCAATGCCTGACAACCTTTTCAGCAAAGAAATTCTTCCTAATATTCAGCCTGAACCACCCCTGGTTCAACTTCAGGCCATATCCTCTTTTCTATCACTATACAATGATTCCTTCCCAACCATACCAGACATGCTGATGGCCAAGTTAACCACTTAATTTCTCTCCTAAAAGTGCAGGCTTGCTTCTTCATCCACCAGGAAATAAGAATAGTTACCTGTAGATATGGCTGGGAAGGCAGCAGACAAATACAGTGATGCTACCACACAGGCCACAGCTGTGAACATCACTGGCAGATAAGGAGAATGCCAGTATTTCAGAAAAGGCCACTAGATGCTGGAAGTGGAGCTCCCTCAGCTTCTCCTCTGATTGCCAAACTCTGGTAGGGTTATTAAGTCATCAAATGAAGAGCTATTTTCATTCACTTCTACTATTTGTCACCTTGAACTTCAGCACCCTTCACACTCCACTCCCCAATTCTTCAAACTCGAGTGGCAGCTGCTGGAGCTCTACACCAGTCAACTGACTCCTGGCTTCATATGCAATCCTTTCATTTGATGCTGCTGCTTCCAGCGCACACCCACCAGAGGTCCAAACACTTGTCACTGAACTCAAGAAGCAGCACACCTTAGTTCATCATCTGTGGCTTCAAGCCTGTGACAAATACCCTTAGTTTCAAACCCATGTTACCGTATATAATATACTAGAGTTAGCCCTTGACACTTTCTTTCAGATTCAACACCTCCTGCACTTTTAAAAGGAGACAGCTTATCCGAGGTCTGAGTTGCTGCTCTGCTGACAGCCCTGCCACATGCTATTGCCTTTTTTGTGAACCAGAGTTCACCAAATCAGATGCATCACCAGATGCTCACTGGAAAGCGTGTGCCACTGCATCGGCCAAACTGAGGTACATCTCTGACAACAGCCTTATGTATTTATGTGCAGGCCAAGGACCTCAGTTAGAGTCCACATTTCAGCTTCAGAGGAACTTAAAAACATGCATAAAAATTCAGCCTTTTTATTGTTATTCTGCATAGTCTTTTCTTCCTCCAAGTCAGGGAAGAGATGGCTTTATCTTTCCTTTAGGAGGAAGTCAAAGCTGATGAAAGTAATAAGGAAAATTTAAATCAGCTGCTGGTTTCAGTGAAGATCTTGGACAGTGAAGAAAGAGACAACTGGTATCATGAATGTTTCACTGAAAATGTAATATCTTTGTTTTCTACAATATTTAACTCAAGAAAGTTTATACAGCTTGAGGAGAATTATTTATTAAGAAAGTCTCAGTATCACTTATCTCATTTCCTAACTTGCCAACTCCTCATCTCTGTCATCTTTCAAAGACTAGGAGCAGTATCATGAAAGCCCAACAGGCTAGTTATTGAAAACAGAAAAAAGAACTGTCTAGAATGCAAAGTGCTTCTTTTCTTCTCTGCAACTCATTGGTTCACCATAACCATGTCTATTTGAAGTGGCACTGCACCAAACTATTTGAGCAGTTGGAAAGTTTGATGTTAGTGGGTTCCGTTTAAGTCATAAGTTCTTTGGGGCAGAGAACTTCTCAAGTTATTGCCTCACAAACCCAACCCCATATCCAGCCAAAGTTCAAAGCCATAAAAAGCCTATGAACAAATTTTTTAAAAATATTTCCCCAAAAATGTGTTTTGAGGAATATGAACAGACAGATTTTCATCTAGACACTTCCATGCTGAAATCATTATTAATGCTACTACAAAAGAAAAGGGAACCTGAAATATCAGGTCCAATCAGCAGCAGAGGAACTCAACAGCTTCTTAACTAAAGATCAGACATGAACAATGTCTAATCCAATCAGTATCAATATTATCCCAGCTCCCCGTCCCTTTCAAGAGATTTCTTCCCCACTGATGCACACAGTAGGGCAACAGCCTACAGATAACACATTAACCACTGTGTTCTCTGTCACTTCTGTGCTTCAGAGTCGTCCTGATTGAAGTGCAGCCGCATTGTGCTGGCGATGAACACCCAGCAGGGAAATCACACTGCCCTGCTTGCAATTGTGTTAGAATTTTACTGCGCTTCTACACTGATGTAAACTGATTTATTATTGAGAACAGCCAGAGTTTATCCCTTTTTAAGAACAAATGAGTATTCAATTTCCTCTGGACAAAACAAGAGATGAGGCAGAACTCTGATTCTGAAAGCCATGTTCACTGCTCTCCTCCCCAGCAGCCTATTCTATTCAGTCCAAATTTTATTAAAAAATGGCTGCAGAGTCTTTTTAGAGCATTACTAGCATGAAAAAAAAAAACAAAACAACCAAACAACAACCACCAAACAAACCAACCCAAAGACCAGTGATCAAATCAAGTAAACTGGTTCTCAACACTGACTCTTGCCTGGGTTGTGGCTGATGAAACACAGGCTCTCCAAACTTTAAATCTAATGCAAAAGTCAGAAGAGCAGTCAAATGCTCTGTTTCCATGGCCCTGAATTTATCACATCAGGTCAGAATGTGATGGCTCATTAGCAAGCAAAACTAGCTCTGGTAACTCTGCAGCTTCATCTAAACACAACCCCCAAGATATCCCAAGGACAGCTCTCAGAACTTTTTAAATTTCCAAGTAGTAAGCAGTAAATCTGAAAGAGGCAGCCAAGAAAGCAGATGTCTTTCTAGAAGGATCAATGCGTAGCATTTAGTTTCACAGAATTACAAAACTCAACAGTTTATCAATTCAAAAGATGCATTTGTACTCCATGTGATTATAACCAAGAGGGTTTTTAAGGCATTAGATTAAGAAACAAAGAAAGCTTAAAGCGCAACAAAACAAACAGCATTGACCAAAAAATTGATTTGCTTGCCATCAACAAATCACCTTAGCGATTCAAGATCATCCCACCGATACCTGAGGAAAGTTTGCTTATTTTGGAACCCCCGATATATGCAGAATCCAAGGCTCATTTCCAAGAACGTGCAGACCAATCTCCTTTCAAATCATGCTGTTTTCTCAATACTGTGCTTGAAGGTCTAGAGAACATTCTTATCCTTGATGTGTTTAATTCTTTACTGCATAACTCTTGACAAGGCAAACTGGCAGGCCAGTTAGTGGCAGGTTCTGAAGAGAGGGATGAAGGACACCCCGAAAAAACAAAAAAAGCGACAACTTTGATTACTGTTGACCCTCAAATGACTTTATCCGCTACACAACAAGAAGCAATACTGCTTGCTTGAGAAGTTACTCCATGGTAGAAAGTTAGGAGAATCTCAAAGGAACACTTAGTGTTAAACTCTGGTTTGATCAGCCTCGCTCCCGACAACTGCAAATTGCTTGAAAAGAAACACCAGTTTCTGTCTTGAAAAGAGAAAAGAGTAAACAGTAATGGGATGAATGATTAATGTGGAGGACAAATTGTTTATATCCAATCTATTGCCACCCAATGGAAAGGACATTTTAACGTAGTTGCAAAAAAGGGAAAAAAAAATTAAAAAGCTGTATTCTTTTTCAGTAAAATTAGAACTCTTCATATTTTTTTCATAACAGGCCATATTTGAAACCTCTGTACATAGCTGGAGTTCCCAATCCTTTGACAAAGCAAAAAAACACCCTGGAATCCCACAAATTATCAAATGAACTCAAAACAGAATACAGCCTGAACTGTAGAAAGTTGCAGATTCCTTGCAGCAGATCTACAATCTCCTTTGGATCACGTGGTACTTGATCAACAATACTTCAATCTAGACAAACACATTATTTCTATTCAAAAACCCACCAATTTTCCAGTGGTTTTCTGCTAACTGGAAAACACACCCTTGACTTCATAATGGAGCTATCTACACAGAGGATTATTGCACAACAGTGTGAAACTAGAGACTCTCCCCAGTCTATTAACAGGAGAAAAGGAAACACTCCTGATCAAGCTGGGTAGGCATCAAGCCTGGGTTCCATTTCCAGCTTTGCTCCTGGGCAAATCTTCTGCTCCACATCTGTGTTTAATTACTGAATTCTATTGTTTTACCTGCATCGGGAAAGCTGTCTTGTGCAGACATAACCTTAAGGGTGAAGGATTTGTACACTATGTATAAATTCAATTGGCTGACCACTGTAAATGGCAGCAGTTTTAGCACATCTACCATAGTTCCCTTACCACCATCCCCAACACATTCATAAGTGATATAAAAAAGCTTTTTTTTCAAATACACTGAGGCTTAAACTCCTCTGCACTTCACCGTACATAAAAAGGCAGTAATAACCTTTCTTTCTCTCTGCCTTCCATCCACCTATGAATTATGGCAAGTCCAGCATCTCCCCAGCTGTAACCACCTTCCAACAGAACAGGCCAGTGTGCTGCTTCTGAATTCAGCCGTCAACTTCCATTTTTTGTTTTAATTGCACCAATCCCATCTAAAGCACTTAAATTTCATGAAATGCCTCTGGAACACTCATTAGCCCCAGCAAAATGACACGGGACAAGCAACTAAAAATTGCCCTGGTGATCTTTGCTAGTAGTTTCAGTAATAGTTCTGAAAACCAGTTTGACAGGGCTCAGCTCATTTACATATTAAGACAGAGATAATGGTGAATTATAATCAACAGAGCATTTGTCATCAGCTGCTGGTTAGTTGCAAAGCTGCAACAGTTCTAAGACAAGCTGAGCAAGAGAGTTTTACAAAGTTGTATTTATGCTGCCGCTTCATACTTGTTGACATGCCTACATTTTTTCTCCTTCCCCTTGAAGCCGAAATAGAAAGACATGAGAATACTGGGGCATGTACATGATTCCTCCTCCTGAAAGCACCAGAAGTGCAGAACACACACAAATGCTATGTATAGCACGGGAGAAAAGCCTTACTTAACAATTCTTCAACCAGTTAACTAGGCTAAAGGTCATGGCAAGGTTTAACTGTGCTTTTAAGAAAAGTGACCGAGGATCTTGGGAGCCTGGTACACGACATAAAATGAAGATCTCATTTTAATAAGCATACAAGCTAAAATAGCCATCCAAAATTACAGCATGTGCCACAACTTATATTTTAAATATTATTTCAACTCTTAACAGGACAAATGCATAGGGGACCTCTGTGGTTAAGCCATCTGTACTGCTGGACAGAAAGAATAGCATATAATTCTTGCAGCAATGTCCCAAACCGCAAAAACATTCATTACCAAGGAGCAAAAACACCCCCCCCCCCCCCCCCCTGCCGGCCGACAAGAGGGGGAAAAAAAAACGAGTCAAAATTACTGCACCCCCGGGGGGACAGTCTTATGGAAAATCTAAGAGGGGAGCTGGAGTAAAGGCCGAAACCGGTTTCTGTACTTAGAAAACAAGACCAGATAGGTAGCCATAAATTAATCGGCGAAACTGGTTCTACAGCACAAAGTGATCCCTCTTGTCCAGCTCTAACTCTTCTGCAGTATAAGGAGGCTTAGACCTTTGATGTGTAGCATAAGGCTCCTTTCAAACATTGAGACAAGGAAGTGATTCCACATGCTGTCATCCTTTTGGGCATTATCCCCATTTTTCATGGCTTAGAGCAGCTGGTGGCAGCAGGAAGCTCACACACCAGGACACACAGACACTACTGGTGACATAAAAATGCAGGAAAGAAGGTAAAAAAAAAAGATTCAGGCATGGAAGAAAAAGGAAGGTAATCAAAGTTTTGCCAAACCTGTCTCCTAAAATCAAGCATAAAGTGAAAAGCCCATCTGCCATCTTGCTAGGCAAGAAGGGGATACGGCACATACAAACCCCACAGATACACCAAAGTTCATTTCACTTTAACACAATTGTTATAATTTAGCAGGGGGAAAGGGAAGGCGGGGGAGGGAATCTTCTTTCTTAAATACTGTAAGCTCTGCATTCTGGACCCCGGTGCTCTTCACTTGAGGCTGCCGCTGAGAATCTGAAATCACCAACTTCAAAAGACAGATTACATGTTGATCTTCCTGTGCTAGCTGCAGATACTCAACCCAGGTTTCAACTTGCCAGGTACAGCCCTCCAAAGAACAGAAGGCTATTGCTTTCATCCTCAAAACACATTACTGTAGATAAGGTAAATTCCCAATGTAATTACTAAATTATGGAATATTCTTGCTGCAACACAGAGGTAGGTGGTGACAGTTTGTAGAGTGCAGGACTAAAAAATATCAGGGCTCCTCCGTTTCATTCCCACACACAACCTGCCTTAGTGACCTGAACAGGTTGTTCATTCCAATGATTTATAAAAATTATTCCACCCACTACAAAACATCCCTTCCCTTCTGCTGTGAATCAGCTCAAAGGGCTGCCATGAAGCCTCTCACGTGCTCGAGAAAGGCACGTGAAGATCTTCCTCCAGAAGGCTCCGTGATGCACTCACGCTTTCATTTCTGACTGAGATCAAGAAGAATAAGCCAACAGTCCAACCAGGAGACCCTTTTACGATAGGCAGAAGATCATTTATTCTTAGCCACTGGCAAAAGGATACACAAAAGAAATTAGATCAGGTCAGGCTTTGGGGTTTTCATGATGGGGAAGGGAACGTAGAGATGATGCAGAAAGAAACATGCTCTGAAGAGACCACAGCACACTACAGAAGCTACAGAATTGTTTGCACCAGATGATTGCAATTGGACGGCCTTGACCCAGGGATGGCTTTTGTGCAACCAATTCCTGCCACAGCGAATGAGTTTCATCTGTGTCTTAAAATCAAAGACAAAAACAAACAAGTAAACAAACAAAACCAGTTCAGCAATCTGAACTCTCCACACCATGTCACTGAAAATCTTGATTACAAGGGTGTGGGGTTGCTTCTGTTTATCCCTGGGTTTACACAAAATGGTCTTAAAAACTCTCCCAGTAACATAATACTCACATCACTGTTTCTGTTGCCCTCCTGAAGCGTATGAATTTAGCAGGTGTATTGAATACAAACATTAAAATATTGTTAGATAAACTGCTAGCTACCTTTTGTTTTTTTAAATAAACAAGGAGTACGTTTTTTGAAGATCTTGTTATATTTTCTGGACTGTGTAGGGTTCCCCCCACACACACACTAATGACAGGGGTTTAGGAAGACAAAGAGATTTACTTCAGACTGTTGGGTTTTGTTTGGCAGCCTTCAGGTTTAAAATAATAATGTTAAGAGTAACAACAAAATATAGCACAGATTATATACCATTTCATCTCCACTGGCCTGAATTAGTTCATTTCCCTTCCTCAAGAGATGCCAAAGGTTTTTTTTCTGAAAAGCACGCTCTGAAGAAGTCCACCAAAGGTGGTTTACACAAATTATGAAACAGGATTTGTTCAGATTGTCTGGGACAGCAATAAAATGTTGGAAGACTTCTCCAAGAGCACATTCTGAGCTTACTCATTACTGGTTTGTCCTGTTTCTAGCTGTATTACCTACTTCGAGGAGAAGTCTTCACATACCAGAAAAGCCAAACGATTGGATTCAGTCTGCATACTTTAGTGCACTGCCATCTCTGCAGAGGCTAGAAGAAAGCTTTGTGTGTTCAATACCACTTTTCTATAGACAAATTATTTTAAAGGAGGGTTCCTCAAACTTTTCTGCCTTTTTCCCACAGACCACCCATTAAGCACGCCACATGAACTCCCCTCCTGGTGGTGCACAAGGCAGTAACTCTCTCAGACTGTCCTTAATACCCCTGTAGCAAATACTTAAATTGGTTACATGGAACAGCATATTTCATCTTCTTTTAACACTGTTTAACAGCTGGAAAGGAGGACAGCCAAGTCCATGAGAGCAGCCAACACTCCACGGACCACCAAGCAGCACACAGAACATATTTAGAGATGCGCTGAAAAACTAAACAAAACCCAGAATATCAGCCATGATTTGGAGACACTGTATCAAGCTGCTGAGATCCTCATTAGCTGAGACTTGCAAGTGCTTTAACCGCTTCTTTAGAGGAGAGCAGAGATTCACTGGAGCATAAAGCGATTTTCAGCTGGTCGGGTTTGTCGAAGGACATTTCTAAACCTTATTGCAAAACTGCCTCTTGGCAATCTCTCCCTGTGCAATGCACAACTGGTGTCCAGCCAAACAGTCGTGAGGGCTGCAGCCTCATGCAATCCTGACCAGCTAGTGTTAAACAGACAAGAACTCTGCAGCCTGCACAACCCCTTCCTCCCCCCCTTCCTGACCTCAGGTTTTCACCCAAGCATTTCACAGAGGTTAAAATATACATGGGATTTTCATGAAAGCAGATGTCTGCTGTTCACAACATTTTGGTCATTCTTTTGAGGATACGGATGCAATTTGCTACTCGAGAACCACAATACACATCTATTGGGGATTAGGGCATTTTGGCTTCACAGACACCAACACCAAGATCTGAAAAATAGTACTTTGAAAACAGCTGTTAAACCGAGTATCCTCTAATCTGAACAGTAAACTTCCGAGTACGGTGCAGGTTGGAGATTACAACCTGCACTGAATTCCAAGGGCGATTAAACCAACAACCTCCATCAAACTTAAGACATGATGGCCAAAGCTCCCCAAGTCCAGCAAAAATCACCATCTAAGTGGAGACAGTAAATCAAATCCCACAAGGAAGGTGAAAACTTTCCCACTCTTTAAGAACTCGGCAGCAGTAGCTGTACATCACGGGTCTGTGCTGGGATATTTGAGCCCAACACTGTTCCCAAAAGGAGAAATTGGATAGAAGGGGGAGACTCATCATATACACATTGGCAATCTACTGACCCACACAGAGCCAGCCTCCAGACCTCCTCTGTGTCAAATTAAGAACAGTGGGATCCGAGGAAGGTGCCACAGGCCTCACACAGCAACTGCTGTCTTAAGGTAGAACGAGCAAACTTCTTCAGATGCATCACAGACTACAGCACTGAACACTCACCTCCTCCACCCATGCAAAGCTCTGTTCTTTATGCTGCCATCCCTAATAGTGAAAGATGCTTTAAGGACGTACAGTTAGAATCATAGTTCAAGGTTGGAAGGGACCTCCAAGATCATCAAGTCCAACCTTCTATGCAACACCTCCATGACCACTAGACCATGTCCTGAAGCATTGCATCCACCCATTTTTTGAACACCTCCAGGGATGGTGACTCCACCACTTCCCCAGGCAGCCTGTTCCAATGGTGACTCCACCACTTCCCTCGGCAGCCTGTTCCAATGTTCAACTACTCTTCCAGTAACAAAATTCTTCCTAATATCTAATCAGAACCTCCCCTCGTGCAACTTGTG
Organism: Chloroceryle amazona; assembly: GCA_027560015.1. Classification (NCBI taxonomy): domain Eukaryota; kingdom Metazoa; phylum Chordata; class Aves; order Coraciiformes; family Cerylidae; genus Chloroceryle; species Chloroceryle amazona. The sequence goes on along the minus strand of JANHFX010023009.1, from coordinate 23,169 downwards.
GCCATTGCCTCTTGTCCTGTCATTAGTTACTAGGGAAAGGAGACCCACACTGGCCTCACTACAACCTCCTTTCAGGTAGCAGTAGAGAGCAATTTGTAACCCTGGCCCAAAAAACTAATTCTACAGGCAATCATTAATGAAAAAATTATTTGTACTGAGGGAAGAGGAGCATTGATTTATAGTGTCAGTCATGCAAAAGCCTCCAGTGACCCAAACACAGCTAGAAGCTCAGTTCACAAGTCTCTGAGGACCATGTTCTGAGGCGAGTCACAGAGCAAGTCATCAAGAAGATATCATCATAAAAATAGAGTCGCTTATGGTAGGCATATTCACAACAAGGGCAGGTCCATGACCCTTTTATGAGGATACAATTGGCATCACTACAGAAGCAGTACTGGAAGCATTTGCTAAATAAAAACCCAGACCTGTGTTACCCATAGCTGGTTAGATGCTAAAGAACAACTACTTCACCTCTCTCCTCAGCCTGTGATCTGTTATAACCAGCCATCATCTTGGCTGGTTAACCAAAACACAAGTTTGCTTTCTGCCTGCTCAGACAGCATGTTTATGTCAACCTATTCTGAGGCAGAACTTCAGAAATGAATGGCTTTAATTTGATAGGAGTAGTGGTGTTCACGTGCAGGGTGCTAGCAAAGTCCACCCATCTCTTTGCAAGGTGGTGGATTAAAAGACTGAGAGGGGATCTGATCAGTGCTTATAAATATCTGAAAGGTGGGCATCAAGAGGATGGGGCCAGTCTCCTTTCAGTGGTGCCCAGTGACAGGACAATGGACAACAGACACAAACTGGAACATGGGAAATTCCCCCTCAACATGAGGAAGAACTTCTTTGCTATGAGAGTGACAGAGCCCAGAGAGGTTGTGGAGTCTCCTTCTCTGGAGAGATTCCAAACCTGCCGGGACACTGTGCTGCTGGGCCCCCTGCTCTGGGTGACCCTGCTGGAGCAGGGGGGTTGGATGAGAT
>JANHFX010023009.1:2256-22085 GCA_027560015.1 Chloroceryle amazona | reverse complement strand
AAACCTGCCGGGACACTGTGCTGCTGGGCCCCCTGCTCTGGGTGACCCTGCTGGAGCAGGGGGGTGGGATGAGATGGTCTCTAGAGGTCCCTTCCAACCCCCACCATGCTGGGATCCCATGAAATTTGTATTTTGTCTAATACCATAGGACAGTAGTTACAACTCTGCAACAGTGTTTACCATATTGAAACCACGCTGGAGCTCTGTCAGCTGACTCATGACGGTTTTCTTTGCAAGAATCAAGACGGCACTTTGCTTGTACCCACAAAAATTGGAAACAGGCTTTCCACTGAGATTTCTGGTATTTTCTGATTTCAGCACAGGCAGAAGTGGCACTGAAGTACCACTCTTACTGCTACTGTGCTTTGCCAAAAACAGTGCTTAAAAATAGGGAAGGGGGATGTGGCAGGAAAAAAGTATATATACTTGGATGTTTCAAATTGTGTGATGCAGAATACATGGCAGTATTTTTGTTATTTTAACTGCAGTAGATGTGGATTTCCCCCCACCCCCATGTTATGCTCAGTAGAGTTTAAAAACTGCAGAGGAAACTGAAAAATTTTCCTACTTAAAATTGGTTTAGAAGAATGCAGACAAAGAGGGGACTTCCTTAAACATCTGAACACTACATTTTTTTATGAATAACAGTTCAGGTCAACCCCTGAGTGGAAAAAACACCCTGCAGTGTCCCCTTTTTAGATTCTGGATGCCAATGGAAGCAAGGTTCTTTTCTGGTTTTCATTTGGGTTTTTTTCTGCAGTTTATTTTATTCCTTGGTTTGGCAAACAGCTGTCTGGTCAATAATAGCACATTATGCAGTAATGATGGTTCCAAACTTTTAATGGATAAAATGGTGGTTCTGCATCATTTGGAAAATTTGGATTGCAATTTTCTCCAGGACTTGGAACAAATACAAGCTTGACAAAGGTATGCTTGTTTCTAATGTGAATTGTTTCCAATTTCTAGTTCCAGATGTTAATTCCAGAAGACGCAAATCTTCAGAAAGCTGGAAAAAGACATTTTACTTCTATCTCCACCAAACGTACAATATGTACCCTTTAAAGTGTAATATATTCGTAAAATGCAGAAAATGACTCAAGAAATAGCATGTGCTGGATTCAGCTGCTGGCAAATGTTATTTTTTGGAACGAAAGCATAGTGGAGTCAGATGTAGGTTCCACAATATGACGTGGTTTTCTTCTAACAATTATGAATCTTCCCAAATAAAACCATCTTGTGAAAGGGAACCTGCCACATGGTACTGGGCTGTAGAGGGAGTGAAGTCGAAAGAAATTTTTAGTGCCAAGTTGTGGGCAGGACTATCTTATTTTTGTGCAAGTCTCATAACTTTGTTCTAGTAAAATAAATATTCGAGATTTGGGGTTTTTTGAGAGCTTGTCAGGAAAAACAGCCAAAGGAAGATGAGGTAAGAATGAGTATTTAAGATAATGAAATCTATAATATTGTGCTTGTATTTATATCACTGATAATACTTAATTTGCCTCTGCTAATGTGGGAAATACGTAATCTGCTCCAAGCTTTGTAAATCACCCCTTGCTGAAGATGATTCTGCTTTAGCCAAGAACGTTGATTTAACTGAATTCATTCCTTATGGCTCCTTTTGTCTCTAAGGTCACTGTTTGACCTGACAGAACTAAGCAAAGAAAAATTTTCTGCTCTTTTCTGTATTGCTTTTATTCTACAATTCTAGCCGTTTTATCCATTTGTGGAGCCATCGGGCTTCTGGTAATTTACTTTTTCTCAAGCATCTGTTAAAAAATAGTGGATTTGCTGGAAGAGAGAACATGGTCAGGATTTCACTAACTCTACTTCCATTGCTTATCAGAAGTCAGCCAAGGATCCAAAAAAAAGAAATCTGACTTGCTTTATTTTTGGGTTAAAATGATCATAACAAATGGAGTCAAAGATTCAACTCTTCCAGGGTTTGAAGGGAAGTGATAAATAAAGAGCTGTCACTACACTACTGAATACAGCAATCTTGATAAACTTATTTTGTGTGTCTTTGGTGATCAGTGTATGATTTTTATGGACATAATGGAATATGAGCCTAGGCTCTTTAGGGCATGCCTGCTCTTTGCCATTTAATGCTAATTAATGCCAACATTACCTTCAGTGGGGCTGCAGGTCACACACTTGTAAAGCACAAGCTTAGCTCAAATTGATCAGAGTAAGGTAAGTGAATATTGCTCATTAACTGATAATATTCTTGCTTTAGAGGGTAGACCATGTTCTGTCATCATTTACCAGACATATATTTACTTCAGTGCTGAGTCCCAAGGACTCAGTACCAAGCTAAGACTTGGTAGCATGCAGCTGTTAGACAGAAGACATTTTCCCCGTGAAATTCCTTCTCCTTTACAGTGGAAATGCACATGGCTCACTCAGAATTCTGCTGTATCACAAATCAGTGAAGATGATAAACTGGAAGAAATTTTTCCTTCCTTTCCCTAAGTGTGCAAAGGGTCCCTGACAGAGAGCAAAAAAGTACAACTGCTAGCCTAGCTAAGATAATCATCTGTGCTATTTGTACCTACTTGTCCTCAATTAATGGGTAATTGAAGGCCATTTCCAGAAAAAAAAAAAAAAAAAAAAAATCTCCAATATAAAGAGGATCTCCACATTTGGACCCCTGTTGGTAACATTCAGAAGAAAGCAGATTGCATCAGTCTATTTGTACCTATTGTCATAGGCTGGCAGTTTGTGTGTACAAGAAGGGAAATGTCTTTTGGAATTCAGCCTCATTTGATTTCCTGGAAAAGGTTTTGAGTCTAGATAACTAAAAATGAAGAAAATCTGTCACAGAATGGAAATTTGGGGCCTTAAAAAATTAGTTACATTATGAGCTGTTTCACGGTTTGTGTTCTGCTGTTTTTGCAGCTGACTAACTACTGCTCTCTACAATCCCATGGTTATTAACTGGTCACTCTCCTCAGCTTCTGCTGCAATACTGATGTTTACAGAATTGTCTGATATGCATGTAATCAATGATAGAGGTCACAAAAAGAAGATTAAAAACAGTATTAAAGAAGCGGTGCACTGAGAAAAGGTTGTAAAACTGCAAAAGGCAGAGCAGCTGGAGGGGTTCCCCAAACCTAGGGCAGCACAGGGTACACCCTCCCCTGGCAAACACAGTATTCCTGGCCAAACCATAAACTCTGTTCAAACGGGGCTCCAACTACATTACACTAGGAGAGATCCCAATTTAAATATGCCCTTTGTATTGGGCTGGGTCAGCTGTGTTGTGTTCTGCCCAAAGCTGAGTCTGGTTGGTCTCTTTCCCCCCCCCCCCAGCCCTGCTCTCCTGCCCAGCCCTCACTGCATGTTGCTCACCATCCCCCAAGTCTCCCACTACCTCACAGGTATTTTGGTGCCCTGAAAGTTGCCAGAGATGCTTTCCTTCAGCCATTCTGTCAAAAAGATCTCAGTTTATAAAGGCAGGTAGATAAAACTTCTTTGCCCAGCTTGGCTGCAGACAGAATATTGTCTGGTAGCAGACTTGAAGAGCTCCATCTCTGTGTCTCGGGGGAAGGAACTTTATAGGTGGATTTGTGCTTAAAAAAATAATAATACGGTGGTACACACAGGTCTGCTTTACTCATATGCTTTAGGCACAGACCTAGCCATCCACAAACTCACTAACTTAAGGTCTCAAAGTATTTTCATGTAGAGCTACAACAAATTATTAGTCATCTTTTGTTTTTCCAGTTAGGCTGATTTACCTCTTGAAATTTTCATGTGAGTCTCAGTATCATCCTACTGGCATAAGTAGTTAACTGTCTACAATTCACACAACAGAAGCTGCCACAACACTGCCAAATACTCTCATATGGCAGAAAAAAAGAGGACGGGTACTAGAAAAGTATTGGGTACCTCAACTTCAGCAGCAGGTTGAACAAAAAAAGAAAAAAAAAAAGTATTAGTCTTTTCTTCTCAGTTCACTCTTGAGATTTAATTCTGTTTTCTGCTACCCATGGTTTCCCCACCTGTATAAACAGCCAAGCCTAATTATTGTTTTAACCCACCCCAGATCTGCCCTTCCCAAACAAGCAAGGAAATGAATGCTAAAAAACTTTCAGTTTGTTATATAATGGGTCCAAAATCAGAAGGAAGTCAATTTGTTCCCTATAAAGGAAGTAAGGGGGGGGGGGGAGCTTTAGAGCTTTATACAACAGGCTTTATCCAACACGACCTGTCAACATTTTACTGTTGCAAACAATTTACGAACACACTGAGCCACCCCAACTCTCCCATCCCTTGGGCAGCCTAGACAAGGTACCGACAAGAAACGGGACTCCTGATTTACAAGACATCTAGAGAAGTGCAACTAAACTTTTTTCCAATTTCAGCAAATTTAAGTGCCAAAAGAAATAACTCCAGGTGATGCTACAGTGCAAATGGTTCAAATACAGGCTAAAAAAAAAACAAACAAAAGCCACAAACCAAACCAACAACAAAAAATAAACAACCACCAAAGGACACAAACACTGCTGTTATTGTTCAAAGAAAATATCATCTGTCATTTTGGGGAGTGAAAAGACACATAGCTTATCTCCAAAACTGGAGGGCCACAAATACAAGCAGCAGACAACTGGAAGGGTAGACAGAAAATCTGGAATGCAGACATTTCCCCCCGTGTAAATGAAAATATACACATTCCAGAACTGCTTCTAGAACACAGCTGACAAAATGCATCAATGTCGGGTTTATTTCTTTACCTTTGACTAAAACCTACCCCTTCTATCTACAGAAGGAAGGGTCCAGACCTATTGGCACTACACAAGGAAGCAGTATCATGGAAGGCAGAGTCACGTGCATTTGTTTATACCAGAACAGAAGTAACTGAAGCAACACGTGGCCACCACTGATCTGACTCCCCTGTTTTGTGCACCATATCCCTTTCCTCCTTCCACCCTTCATTTGCACTATTCCGCTGCTAGAGAGGAAGATGTAATTATTACAGTGAAACAGCAATTGAAGTGTAAAAATGCCAGCAGAGAAAAGGAAATTTCTACATCAGGTGAAAAGCCAGCACCATTACTTCACTCCTCACCTGGGATTTCATCAGCTGCACAGAGTTGCACTGACCCTACCAGGATTTTTATTGCAATATCAGTGCAATAACTACACCCGTTTCAGCAATGAAGCCACAACCCACGCGTTTTTGAGAGCAAGAAGCCTTCTCCCTTTGTGTCTGGAAAACATCCAGGGCATTTCAGATGAAATGATATTCCAAACAACTAGTCCAATCTTAGGGTACAGTTAAAAAAAATGCTGCTGTCCTTCAGGAGCCAGACTGCGAGTCTAAGGCAGAATCCACTTCATACCTTCATCCCTGCAATGCACTTAACACACCGAGTTGGACCAAGTATCAGTGCCATGTGACCCCTCTCTGGCGAATGCCTTTTAAGTACAGTAACCATACTACATCCAGTTTTTCCACCTCTTCTATTTCCCATCGTTGCAGACTGTTTTGGAGTTTCTGCCCTCCCTATTACACATATGCATATTTTTTTACTTATTAAAAGCACCACAAAATACAAATGTTAATATAAAAAGCCACAAAATCACATTTTCAACCCAGCAACATGACAAAGATGGCACATTCAACATGCCAGACACTCACACACCATCAGCAATTAACAGCTGCATTTTATAAACAAGACCCGGGGCAGATTGTTAATAAACATGAAATATATGCAAGAAATGACCACGTGCATTTAAGTAAATCCCTCCAGGTATGAATGATAATGATTAAATACAGAACCATCTGATCTCTTAAAATACAACAGGGGCTTATGAACCAAATTTAACCCACATTTACATGCAAAGGAGAAGAGGTGCTTTCCTACATAGTAAAGGTGGATGTCTTGCTTAAAATAATTAAATAAATAAACATTATGTCCTAAATGTAAGCTTCCTGTGAATACTTTAATAACTGTTCACAAACAGAGGACACCTTAAATTTCGTTAGTGAATTGCAAGAAAACTGAACATGGTACCTGCATCCACCTAGCCTTTGAAGCCTGGTCTGAAAGAGAAAGCTGAACAACCAGAGTATTGTTAAACTAGAGGGAAAAAAACTTCCTTCTCTAAAAAATAGACATAAACTAGACCACAAAAAGCTTGGAGTGAGGACAACCTTCACCTTCTCCTTACAGAAAGCACTGTAACTTTACAATAGTAGTAGTACAAAGTGGAATAAGGTATCTCCTTTATCAAGATCATCTAGTGCAGAAATTAAAGAGGATGCAACTAAAAATGAGGATTTCTTTCTCATTTAAAACAGGGGACCTAAAATTTAGAACTCCCTGCTTGTTGTCAATCTTTTACTAATTACCATGTGCAATATGAGTCAACCTTGCCATCGGCAGACCTCACCTGGGTGAGGGAATGTCAGGAGTTTTGTCTCCTTTGCTGTGACTAACACTTGCAATGTAGGGTAGCACTGTGTGATACGGGTAATCAACTTGGCAGGGATGAGGTTCAAAACCACCAACTCAGTTTTAAGAAGTCACTGAGGAACCAATAATTAGAATAGAATGATAAAACCATTAAGGTTGGAAATGATGTCAAAGATCATCAAGTCCAACAGCCAACCCAACACCACCATGACCACTAAACCATGTCCCAAAGTGCCACGTCCACACGCTTTTTGAACACCTCCAGATATGGTGATTCCACCAGCTCCTTCCTTGGGCAGCCTGTTCCAATGCTTCACCACTTCTTTAGTAATTTTTCCCAATATCCAACCTAAACCTTTCCTGCTGCAACTTAAGCCCATTTCCTCTTGTCCTATCTCTAGTTACTTAGGAGAAGAGACCAACACCCACCTGCACCATGAAGCCCTGAAGCAAGAAGATGCACTTTATTTCCTCTATGTTATCAACATGTGAAAAACATCAACTTTCTTATGTTTTGCTTGGAAAAAGTTAGGACATCTAAAACCTCTCAAGAATGCACGCCACTGATTACACCAATATGTTGTTTCCTTTATAAAACCCCAGAATGTAGAGTACATTTATATATACGTGTATATATACACACACTTTAGATGTGTATAAACCTTTATAAGGGAACAACACTTCAAATGACACCAAACTTAAGCTGAAGCTTTCAAACTAAAAACTTCATCTCATGTAGTAATTGTCCAAGAACACTGCAGATCACCAGAATATCAAAGGAGAAAACATCTCTTTACTCCTGCAGAACAGTTAATCCATACAATTAACCCTCTATCACACCACACTATAAATGTGAACACATGCTCCATTTTTGGGTTGCTCAGAAGATTCTCCAAGATGCTATTCTCGTCACTAATGAGGTGCAGCACAAACAATTAAAGACTTGTGAAAATAACGCACTCAGTTTAGACATATTAAAAAATAAACAACACAGAGAACAAAATGTTATTGGGTGTGTAAAATCTGAATTGCAGAGAAACATGTGGCATGATCCTTCCTTCAAAGCTGAATATGCTAGACCCATCAAATCCTTGATCTCACAGTATTAGAGTTTTATTAGAATAGGGAGAAATTGATTTAAATCATATTTTACCCTATAGCATAAAGCAGCCTTTCTCTTTCTTCTCACTGACTCACTGATGCAGGTATTTATTAATAACACATTTGATGAGAGAGGGGAGAAGAGAATAAAATTTAGAAGGGAAAAAAAAAAAAAAAGAAGGTGAGCAAGCTAAAGACATCCCACAAAAGAAAAGGTTAAGTTATTTTCAGCCCATTCCTCTCATCTAGTTTACTACATGGCCACTCAATTTTGTGCTGTCACTGGATGGGGAATGGGAGGGAAGCTGGATGCTGTTTAAACTAAAATCACTGCACAAAACATTCCGTTTGAAAAAAAGTCTAATCTACACCACGTGTTATAAACAAGTCCTTCTTTCCTTCAGGCTTAAAAACACTGTTAGTTACAAAAAGGTTCTCAGCAGATTCTAGAACATTTAAAATTAGTAAATCCATGGAATGGTGTGATACTTCTGCATCCTCATTTGCAGTGACCTGTGCCTAAATATAGTTTAACTTGTTTAGAAAACCCCAAAGCAAAGCAAACAAAAACAAATAAATATTTTAAAATAAATTAATAAAATCCCCCAAAACAACCACACAACAACAAACAAACCAAGCAATCAACTTTTCTAGGATTTAGGAAATTTAGGAAGCAACAAGAGAACCACTTGGTGAGTTTGATTTAATTTAAGTATCAGGTCATCCTCCAAAGAAGAAGAAAAAATCATTCAAATCAAAACAGTAAGCTGCAGATGAACCAAATTCAGAGCTCTCTGGGGCTGGCATGTAAACTTTAGTGTACTATTGAAATAAAGCCTTTTTTGTTACTACCAGTTTTACAACTGTATGGAAAGATGGGCTTTGATGTTGCTAACAGAGAAGTTTCAGGAACTCCTGCCTTTTTTTTTTCCCCAAGATGAATTCACAGCTGTCAGAACTAGAAAGTTCATGCCATTTAAGACACAGGGAGGAATTCTGAAACCCTTACCTGATGATGCATCACTGAGGCTGGTGCAACAGGTGGAGTTGAAGCTGGAAGGTCTGTAGCATCCAGCAAAAAGAGCCTGATTACACATTTGGCACATGCTCAGCTGAACGTGGGAGAAAGGCACAGAATGCTCTGCTGCAGACTGATCTATTTGTTGATGTTTTGGGATCATCCCAGCAAAAATTATCCTCTTAGGAATAAGCAATATTTAGGACAGGATTTTGAATATTTTACTGTTCCACGTTTCCAAGTCTCTCTTAATGAAGATAAAACAACACACTGACTTCTGGCCGCATACAAAATAGTGATCTGACAACTGACATCATACACATCAACAACTGCAAGGAAAGACCCACTGAGTATTTTCTTTTTTTCCCCACAGACATCTCACCTTCCTGATGAAGGCCTGAGTTTTGCAATTGACCTTGCAGACCTTAACTGTTAAACTTTCATTGAAAGAAATGTTGCCAAGCACAGTAAGCAAACACAACTTACTCAAATACTCACAGTAATCAGTTCCCAGCATCCTGCTGATGTTTAAATAGGAAAATAACCCTGCAAAGTGCATTCCTTTTTATAAACAGCCAACATTAGTTCAGACTTTGTAACAACAAACTGGTGCTAAAGTTTCTTTTTGCAGTTTTAAGTGTGTGCACATAATGCTTATTCATCTCCCACTGTGCCTGACTGCTCTGTTCTTGCCTACAAACACTTCAGTTTAAAAAAAATTACTTACAAATCTAGTTCCTGGAGAAAACAGAGAGGTTTTTGTAGAATTCTGTACACTGATTCTGCCTGACAGTGAAGTGGCAGACGACTTACGCTGAGAAAAGCACTGTACGCAGATGTAATTCAGAGCAGAGCAGCTGACAAGTTGTATTTTTCTCCTTGCAACCATCCTCTTCACATGCCTGTTGATGCCCCAGCCTCCAGAAACCATGCAAAGGCTGTTCATCAGCACTGGTACATAGACTCTCAATTGCTACAAAGCTTACTGAACCAACACAGTGGTTTGCAACAGCAACGACAGTCACACAGCAGGAAGGCAGACCTGGAATCATTTTAGTTTCCAACAACCAAGATTTTATTCATAAAAGGAAAATAAATTCAAGAAGAACTGCTGCTGAAGTCTCAAAATGAGCGTAGAAAAGAATGTATAAAGCAGCTTCCTCCCAGTGGAAGGGAGGAACCTGACCTTTTGGCCAGGGAACCGAACGGCTGGAGAATTTAGCAGTAATTGAAAAAGAACAGCAGAATTCACAAATAAAAGAACAAATTCCTACCCCATACTAGTACATTGGTTTGACTGTACCTGTCCTGCATTGTGGGCTCCCAAACAAATCATTACTTTTCCTGTTGTCCATTCAAACAAGTCCTCCCACCTACCTCTGGCTCTACCTCAAGGACCAAAAATGTGTCTAGAAGACACTCTTGACACATGACCCCAGTGTTCTCATAGGCTCTTGGCAGTATGTTCAAGAGAATGAATACCTAAAAGCAGGCATCCTCCCTCAGAAACTAGCATTTGTGGACAAGAAAGCCCTTACAGTCTGTCAGAAGCGTATGGACGGGTGTTCTATTATGTTATGTTATAAATGACCATGATAATGAATTAGTTTATACCAAGATGCAATTAGCAGATGCTCAGATTCAGAAACACGAAGCCCGTGACACAGTCCCAAACACTACGGTACAAAATGAGCTCCAAGATTAAAATTGAGAAAGGACCATAATAAAGTATTCCAGAACAGATCTCTGTGGGAAAAGACATTCCAAAATACAAGCACACTTGGGGAAGTAATTGTGGAGTTACTGTTAGAATATGAATTCAAAACCTATCTCAAATGAAGCAAGCTTTGTTACCCTATAAAAGCCTTAAAATCTGTACAAGGAAGGTGATATTAACAGGTCCCAAGAACATTCCTCAAAGTTGGACACTGCAGTACACCTCCTTTAAAAAGAAAACTTTCTTTTGTATCCCTGCAACACTGACTCCACAGAACCCTAGGAGTTGGAATAGCACCAGAAAAAGCACAATCTCATCTTTACCCGTACCTACCAAGTGCCTTCTGGATGTACCCAGGCATTTTGCATATGTAAGAGCAACAGCGTCAAGGAGCAAGAACAGCTTGGAGGACTGAGTCAGCTGCATCAAGAACTTACAGTACTCCACATCCTCCCTCACTGCACACAGACTTCCTCAGGGAAAAAAAGAACACACCAAAAAAAAAACAACACCCCAAACCAAAAACAACCAGGCGAGAGGCCAATGCTTACAAAGATCCCATAGCTATTGTTCAGAGAAAACAAGTCACTTGCATCACTCCCCACATGCAATAAGCTTTGAGCTGGCTGAATTCTGCCTCTGAGGACCAGTGCCAGATGTGCTCTATCTCCAGATGCCAGGAGTTCCACACCCTGGGGATCAGCAACCAGAGTTATTTTCCATGAGCTGTAATTACTGCAGCAGGATGGAGAAGGGCTGGATGTGTTAAGGTGGTAATCCCCAAGGTAAATGAATCCTAGATCACTTCAATCTTTTGCAGATAAGAATGAAGACCTTAATTTGGACCAGGCAAGTGGAGAGATAATATGGAGCAGAGGTCAGAAGCATCAAGTACTGCTACTTGCCCATCTTCTCTAACGTGCACCAGGCTAAATGCCAAGCAGCAATCCTCAGAGACAGGCTAAGTTGCAGCTTCTCCAGTTTTACCAATTGTGTCACGGGCAGACCATGTTAGTGGAGCCACATGCTCAGGGGACAGAGGAGCCTTTTCAAACTGCCAGAAACAGGAGGGATGTGTGGGGTTGGGTTGGTTTTTTTTGGATTTAGGAGTTGTTTTTTTTCTTTCCATTCAATGATGCTGCCTCATTATCCTACTTAGAGAAGTAACCCAACAAGTTTCCAGGTGCTCTCTTGACCACTACTTTTAATTACCCACCTACAGACATTCCAGCCTTTAGCAATCTTGGTTCTTCAGACAGCAGACCAAAAAAAAAAAAAGAAACACAACACAACCCCCCCCAACAAAACAACAACCCACAACACAAAACAAGAAGGTAAAAGGAAAAACAATATACAAGACTCCTGTCTAGAAGAGCTTTCAAGCTGTGAAAAACTACTACCAACACAAGAGGAAGATACAACAAGCACAAAGTGTAAAATAAAGACTGCAAAAGGTATGGAAAGTGATTATGCAAGATGAAAGATATAGGTGCACAAACTTGAGCAGGCATACAATTTTGATTATTAAAACACACATCACCCTGCCCTTCTCAGGGATATTTTACTTGCCATTCTGTTAGTCTGCAGGTTCATTTCTCTCCAATGAAACACCAGTCATTGAGAGAGTGATACAATGGAGTCAAACAAAGCAGCTTTATTAGTTGGAGGTTATTTTAAAAGTTTTTACATAGGAAAAGATGATTCAGAGGTGCTTCATGTGTAAACCGCTCCAGGATGCATTCGGAGAGACCATTTGTATCACTGTCATGTTTTGGCAGATGAAAACCTGGAGCTCACAGACTTAAGGGCATGCTTCAATAACAACAAAACCCAAATGCAGTTATACTGAATTCCAGTCCCATACCTAGAGACAGTGACACTTTCCTCCTTAAAATTATGTATCAAGCTCTAACATCAGCAATTAGACACTGCATAAAAAGCCAGGGATTTTTTTTCAGAAATGGAAGGTTATTCAATAACACAACTATTAGAATGAAAGGAAATAAAAATTAAAAACAAACAAACAAACCAAAACAAACACCCAGAGCAGGAGAAACTGGTTAACCAAGTGTTTAAGCACATAAGAACTTAAATACATATTATACACACACTCACACAGAGTATCACCCTGCCTCAAACATCTCACACCCTTCCACATGTACAAGCTGTTACTTCTACCTAGGACAGCACTTCTGTAAACTACAAGCAAATCTGTGTCTGCTCTGGGGAACTGGTCTGGTAGCACATTTAAACTCCGCAGAACTACCAGTCACCAAGTAAAATTCAGGCATTTTCAGTTCTCTGGCTCATGCAAAATGACTTTGCTCTCCACAAATGTCTTGAGGGCTCTTGCAGACACCAAAATTTGCAAACAGCAAAATGACCTTGACATGTACAGGCATCTAAACCAGGGATTTTGTCACAACCATCTGGGATTCTGTCAAGTAGAGGATTACCACCTCCCAATCCTGACAAACACGTTGCTTTTGTAGACAAAGGGAAGCTCTAAAGTAGCCGGCATTAACTCCATGGCCAACTCTCTGCCCCTTTAAATTAGAAATCTTCACAGCTGAGCATTTCCTTTTTCCGTTGCAGTCAGATGTGATGGTAACGACAAGTGGAATGACCACAGCCATGAAAACGTCTCAGAGAGAAAATTAATCACAACCTGTATTGCTTTTTTTGGCCACAAGCTGGCTGTGAACAGACAGCAATCCCTCTGAAAATATTAACCATCCATAGAACTCGTTTGTCAAAGTTTATTAGGCAAATAAGATCTAGCAGCAGACTGTTAATACACTTCCTAAGTGTCAAGCACGCCCTGCGAAGCACAAATGGTATGGATTAGTTCTGCACGCAAGCTACAGAGCTCGCTTTGGTTATCTGTCTGCAGCTCCTACACAATACCTGCAGATGGTGGTTTATTTACTGCGTATACGATCCAACGCTCACTTCAATTTCTGCTGGCGTCTCTGCGTTTCTCCCAGTCCTACCATTAGCTACAATACGCACAGAATGCTATGTTTTAAGCTCCCTTAAGAGTTGATTTATTCTGTTCAAACAAAAAAAAAGCCTCCAGGAGTATTTCCCAACTCTTTACAGGGTGCAGGGTTCCTTCCAGTAGTGACCGTATCAGACTCTTGCAGTTGAACACCACACCTTTTAATGGCACCATGGAAAACCTTCCCCTCCTGTGCATAGATTCCTAAATCCCAGCTGACACTGAGTGTAGTGGGTGGGTGTTGAGGAAAGATTAAATGAGATAAATGATAATAAACTAGATGTGATAAAAATCCAGGTTTATGGGGCAGGTAACTTGCAAACGATTCAAGCCCAATTTATTGAGGCTTCACTAAAGTTTTGGCTGCATTAGGCACACCCTGCCAACTCTCAACTGTGCAGCTCCACTAAAGTGAGTCCAGATGTGTAACTCTGAGTACACACTTTCTAACACTTGAACACCTGCAAACTTGAGTTTTAGGACATGGGTAGGTAAGTCAACTTTATTCCAACCATAAAAAAAAATATGCTGTTAAAACCCAGACGGACAAAAATTCTCCATAAGTACAGATATCTTTTATTCAGCAATTGAAGATGCAGATGATAGATAATGTTTTTTTTTTTTAATCATCCAGAGCTGGCCATGCCTCCTAAGTGGAAAATGCTACTACTCGTGCATTTTCATCCTCTTGGCTCTGACTTGAGAACAGGAGTACTACCACAACAGTTTAATTTGCTTTCATACCTCTTGCGAAAGACAGATCCAGGTAAGTCACCAATATAGACTTCTGAGGCTAAAGCATTTTCCCCTTGGGGAAAAAAAAAAAAAAAAAAGGAGGAAAAAAAAAGATTTAAACACATCATACCTTAAGCTGCCAACTCTCAAGCAGTGGAAGCAATCAGAAAAACATGGAGAAAAACTAATTATATCACTTAATATTTTATGCCAAAATTCATTCCTATAAGGCAGGCAACACTTCTGAGCTTTTCAACTGTTCTAGAACTAGGTAACTGTCAGTGACTGAAATGAAGACAAAGCATGATGGAGAAAATAGGAAATGTGGTGACCTCCCTTAAATGGGATAAAATGCATAAGTAAGCCACACTTTATTTGAAGTAACTGGTTGTGTAAATGAAAAGCTTCCAAAGCTCCTTTAGACTATATGTATAATATAAGTAGTGATCACATATGTCTAACACTGGGTAATTTATGATTCAGTGGTCAAAGGTGACAACTTCTATAAAACAAAGGATTAGGATTTTAGGTTTTAAATTCTGCTGCTTTGAGAAGTTCAGCACACAGTATTCTGGCTTTTGTATTAAGCTACGAGTGCTAAGAAAGAACACTAGGTATGTTATACAGACATCCCCTACAGTTACACATCAGAGAATAAATCTCATAACCTTTCATTCCTTCTCCTCCTTGAATTATTCACTGTCATCAGCAGAGACAGCTTGTTATCCAAGAGCCAAACTCGTGCTTTTTCTCTTCCTCCATAATGACATGTAAACCAGATATAAATATACTTCCATTTCAGAATCTGTTTTCCTGGCATCACCAAGACACTGTCCTAAGTGATTGAACTAAAAACAGGAATTGAAGACAGATACACAGCAGCAATATTTTCTAAGCCAGATACTCCAGAAAGCTGCAAAACACTTCCCTACACCAGGTACAACCCAGATCTTGACTTCAGGAGTACATACAAAATAAAACCCAGGTTCTTCTGACCACCATTGTCACAGTGAGTCCACTGAAAAAGCATTTCATCTCTTACAGCAGGGCCAACCCCCAAACTTTATTTAAGAATTATCCAGAGACAAGAGAATGGCAGAAGCACAGCACAACAAAACATGCAGCCGTAGGTCTGGTCATCCCATGTGCTGGCTAATTCCATGCAATTTAAGTCTCATGAAAGCATTTGGTTTTGGTTGATGCACAAGATATACTGGCACTTAGGCATTCCGTGCTGTTGGGTTTTTAATTCATATAAAGACAAGTACACTGGGCAGGCTTAGGGGTTTGTCTTCCTCAGTTTATAAAGGTATAAAAACAAGCAACTTCACCTTTGCAGTCAGTCTATAGGGTGAAGTTTTGCATTGAAAAAAGAAACAAACATTTAATCACATTTCTGGTACTCTAAACACATTTGGGTTGTTGGGGTTTTTTTCCTTCTAAAATCCAGCTAGGACAGTTTTAATCTGGAAGAACAGAAAAGGAAGTGTTCATGCAAAATGAAATGAAAAAAATATACGAGGATGGGACAAAGCACTCATGAACCTGGAATCCAAGTAAAACTGAAATTTCCACAGAAGGTAGACTGGAGTTATTGACACGGGTTTAAGTGAATTATTACTGTTAAGCATAATCTGTGCTTAATTCTAAACCTGTAGATTATCTCTTAAGCCATAAGTACATGCAGTATTCCACTAAAGTTCTCCAATGACCTATCAATAACCCATAGATTAGAGCAGCACTGTTCACTTGCACTGGATTTTTCCAGATTCTTTTCCTTTTGATTAAATTAAAACCAGCACTGAACAGCAGAAAAGAACATCTACAAAATAACACTGCAGTAAATACTATTTGATTCCCAAATCCAAAAGCCAAGAAATTCACTAAGCAGGTCCACTCATTCCACAGCTCTTCCTCATCCACCAAGTTTAGAAACAAGCAGCAGACACTTGCTCACGCTCACTGCCTTTTCTTGACTCTTACACACCACAGAAAGAAGAGGCCAAAGCTTCTGTCCTCACTTACTGCCACATCCTACCTCCTATCTAATTCTTGCAGGCTAAGGATCAAGAGTCCCCCAGGAGTAATTCATCACCCTTACTATCATGTGTAACAAACCACTTCCAAAAAGCAAGTATTAGTAAATGTTTAATGAATCCCATTTAATGCAACAAGATGGTGAAATTAAAGCCAATATACACTCAAGGCAACCTAAAGGAAGGACAACAGAGAACCTCTGGTTCTTCAATAGGAAGATCAGAGATCAAAACTCTTAATTCTGCCTGCCACAAAGACAATCCTTGTTTCTGTTCAAAGGTGTCTGTGTGTCCGGGGCTGCACCACAGCAGTTGCTCTATCACCCAGTGAGCACTCCCCAGCCAAGATGGGAGATACAGAAAAGGAGAGAAGATACAGGCGTTGGAATGAAAATGGATTTAATGAAGCAGTCAAACTAATACCCATGCCAAGATACAGTAAACAGAATTCTGTGAACAAACTGTGGTGACAAAAAATGGAAAAGTATCCTCAGGAGCAGAATGGTGAGTCCCTCCAGGGATATAGAGAAGCTGGAAGAGAAGGAAGATGAGAGGCAGGAAGAGCCCCCATCCTCAGCAAAATTCACCCTTTATGTTGAGCGTGACATTTAGGGTCTGAGTTACACCTGAGAACCAGCTGAGGGCAGCTGCCCTGACTCCAAACTGCTAACAGCCTGCAGACCATGGCTGGCCTGGGATTCTATCCCAGCAAAACCAGGACATAAGGAAGTCAGTTTCAACTTGGGAAGCTCAATTTCCTTATGTATAAAAGATAAATACTAGATGCCATGTTAGCAGAATATTCTGAATTAGCTAATACTCATACAGCACTTCAGAGAGCCCAAGTGCCGAACAGTATTCAACAACCATTAAGCAGGAACTTTTTAAATTACATATGTCAACATTTGAGGTTCTCAGGCTAATGACAACTGCACCAGGAACTTACTATTTCATCTACCGTCAGTGCTGTTTACTGCAATAGCAATAAAACTTCATTCTGTGAAATGAAGACAATTCTGCAGCTGATTTGAAGGTCGAGAAATTCCTTCTCCCAGCAGACTGTCTCCATTAAGCCAATTTAACACAACACATTCATATAAATTATTTATTGGTTTAAAAGTGGTTTCAGTTGCTTTGACCCTTTAGCATCCAGAGTAATCAAACCAATTTAAAGCAAGCACTTGTCAATTTGCCAGCATCCTTGCAGAAGTCATTCATGGGTTAATAGCAATACAAAAATGACAGCCTACATCTGCCTATGCTGGCAGGCAAAGCCTGAGTCAAGCAACAGTAAAGGAAACAACAGCTACAAAAATCCTGTTTATTCCATGGACCCTCAACACCCTTACCAGTCCATCATCCATTCTTTACACCCTTTGGAGATTCTCAGTAGAATTTTGTGGCTTAACAGACATTTTCAATCTTTAGTAACGAGAAACAACAAAGATGAAACGCTGATGAGCTCCACATTCTGATTTCTCCAGAACAGAAGGAACTGAAAGAATCGCTGGCCCATGAACTCCCAACAACTGCACTGAACAATACTTTGTGGGACATACTTCCCATTTCCTCTCCTCCTCTCACCACAACTGTTTTAATCACCCAAAATCTCAACAATTCCTCAAAATATCCTTTGACTCTATCATGAGACTTTCCATGCCCTAACTTAATAGGGACAGGTCTCTCCAGAAGTATTTTTTCCAGTTCAGAAGTCCCAGCTGTGGGCTGTCAGAGATGGCACATCTTAGACTTCTTTAGAAAGTCCCAAGTATCCAAATACCATGTGGCTTTGGCCAGACAGCATCCCCAGGCAATATCCTAATTATTTGCTCCTGCCCTAAGGGAACTTGCAATGCTGCTGGACACATCGTGCTGGAAAGCAAAATAGAGAAAAAGAAAAATAATCCACATGCCTTAAAATCTCTAAACAAAATGCTGAGTCCAATTGTGCATAGTAGAACTGCACCATTGCTGGCCTGTGTCGGAAACTGAGGGGGTACTGTGCTATCATTCTTCCTTCAAGGCTCAGGTTGATACCTATCTGAGCTCTTCACAAAGGTCTTCAGCAGAAATGAACAACCATTTCTTCAAGCATTCTCAGTGATGTGGTTCTTTTCAGCCACATCAACTCCCATGAGAAATTCTGAACGTACAAAAGCCAAACATTTTGAATGTGTAACAGTTCTTGGGTTAAAGGCGTAATGAAAAATTAAGAGGATTTCTTAGAATTAACAGAACTAAAGTTACCTACAATAGCCTGCTTTTAACAAGGAATTTAAACCCTGGATATTGTTCTTGACCTCGAAATGGCAGGTTGCTTTCATACAATACAGTACGGCACAAAAAAATACTGAACTAATGTGAAATTAACCTTTTCATTAAAGCTATTTCTGAGCATCGCAAAGAGTGAAATTTCTTTTATTTCTGCTTTGACAAAAAGACGCAACTACTTTTAACCCCACATTGCTGGCTAAATTTTAACTAGAAGCAAAGTTACGTTAGGCATTCCTTATAAGTCACACAGATCTATATTCTAGGAGAGGTTTTATAACCTTTCTTTGTTGCCAGACCTTATCATAACCAAAAAGTTACCTCACCTTGTGTTATTTGAAAAACATGCAGGGTTGAGAAAATTTACAGCTGGAACAAAACCCACGGCCTACTTTACTAATGACTAATTATAAACAAGTAAAAAAAAAATAATCTTAAGATAAAAGTTAAGCAGGAGAGATTAAAAAAAAGGGTCAAAAATAACAAGAGGCATTGGTGGAATTTACACCAGGCTATCAATGAAACACATTCAGGTTCTTCTGAATTACTGACTTTGTGTGTCTTGCCGATTTATGTATTACGGATACATCTAAAGTATGAGTAACTTTAAAGCATCTCTGGACACTTTAAAATGAATTTAAAATGAAATTAATTTTATTTAAAATTAAATAGTAACAAATTAATGTACACACCATACATAAAACACAGTTAAATCCATTATCCTTTGGAGACAAGATTCAGTGCTTTCAAAGTATCAACTTCAGAGTCAGTCTGGAGTTTCAGTACTTCCTCATTAATTCAAGAGGATTTACGACCATAATTTGTGACAGACCCTCACATCATGCTAGTAGTAGTTAGGAGGAAAATAGCCCCCTAAATCAATGACAGACCAACCGAAATGCAGCTGAGGACTCCTACACAGCACATTTCCCCATCATAAAATTAGCAAGTGTTGTCTCCTGCTACATTCTACTTTAAAACATAGTGACAGGTTTCATTAGCTGTAGGTTATCTCAGGAAAAACAGTATGAACTGACAGCCATTTCCATGTTGTGCTCAAATGCATTTCTTATTTCACACTGCATCCCGAGTTTCGAACTTCTGTAATCATCCTGCCACACTCCTCGTCCACCTTTCTTTACCTTGTGTTTCTTAATGTCAGGCAAACAGTCACAGAATCATAGAATGGCAGGGGTTGGAAGGGACCTCTGGAGATCCAGAGTCCAACTGCCCTGCCAACACAGGAACATGTAGGGCAGGCTACAGAGGAACATAACCAGGCAGGTCTTGAAAGTCTCTAAAGAAGGAGACTCCACAACCTCTCTGGGCAGCCTGGTTCAGGCTCCATCACCCTCACAGTGAAGAAGTTTTTCCTCATGCCGAGGTGGAACTTCCTCTGTTTCACCTTGCTACCACTGCCCCTTGTCCTATCACACAGCACAACTGAAAAACCCTTCTACTTGACACCCACCCTGCAGATATTTCTAAATCTTAATAAGATCCCCTCTCAGTCTTCTCTTCCAGCTAA
>JANHFX010023008.1:38648-80384 GCA_027560015.1 Chloroceryle amazona | reverse complement strand
GGCCTTGCGCCTCTTCCCATCCCCAACCCTGAGCACCTGCGGCCGCGCCCCGCCCTCCTGCGAGGCCAGCGGCCGTGAGGCCGCGCGGGGCGCGGCGGGCGCTGGTGCGCATGCGCGGGCGGCCCAGGCATGCTCGGCGCGCGGCAGGCGGAAGTGGGGCCGGCGGCGGTGCTGCCCGCCCGAGACAGGTACCGGCGGGCCCAAGGGGAGCTCTCGGCGGCCCTGGCGGCGCGGCTGCTGCGCAGGAGCGAGGCGTCCTCCCGGTGGGCTTAGGGGAGCGGGCGACTCGGCTGTAGAAGGGGGGTTCTCGTAGCCCGGAGGCCCCGTGGCCTCTACTTGAGCTCTGGGCCGCCACGGTGGTCTCGGCGGGGCAGCGCCCGTGGCGTTGCCTTGTGCCGCCCTGGCGCTTTGCTCTTCACCGGGAGACCCGCAGTTACCGTGCGTCACCCTTCCCGCCCTCGGCTGCCCCGCGCACCGTCTCTGCTGGGGGAACTGTGGCTCCGCTCTGACAAAGTGTCCGCTCTGACAAAAGTGTCCTGTCCTCTCCCTCTCCTTTCCCTCTCTTCCCCCTCTCCTCTCCCTGCGTAGCCACTGAGTATACTGGAAAAGGTTCTTGTTAATACCCCTATGCTAATACATCTAAGTTCTTGCTTTTAAAGAGCTTCATACAGCTTATGAATTCACTCTGAAGTGAGTACCGTTCACATCCCGAATGATCTGCTCTCTAGCCCTGTTTTCCTGAGGTCTGTTTTGAAGTGGGTACCTGCTTTCTAGAGACGAAGTATTGCTGAGATAAATGGCAGCATGAGCATCTGTTTTCCCCAGGTAACGGTTGATTGTGGCCTCTTTTGCACAATATCAGATGAGTAAATTATGATCCGAAAGGAATAAAGGAGGTTTTAGTTGTGTGGGGGTTTTCTTTTTGGTTGTTGTTTTGTTTGTTCGTTTGGGTTTTATTTATTTATTTTTTTAAATTTGTATTCTAGTAAAAGTAAGTACCAGCTGTGTTATAAAGAGTAAGAATAGCCCCAGGCTTTTTTTCCAGAAGCTAAGTGCCTAAACATCTGTAGCAGCATCAAGCTGAAGCCTTGCAACTAAGGGACTAAGATGTGTCACACTGCTAACTTGGTTTTTCCTTCTGGTTTAGTTAGCTACACAGTGTTTTCTCCTCCTGAGAATTCTCAAGGAAATCACAAGTTACAAGATTAGACTGCTGCAAAATGTTCAGGTTACGTACTTTGTTCTTCATGAATGGTACTCTTGATTTCATTAAGACTGCTGTATGACAGATTTCTCAAAAGAAATGGCTTCAGGTTGAGTTTAAGTTAGTTCTGTACAGTCTCCTTTGTTCAATGGGGTAAATGCTTATTTTTATGAGAAAATTTAAGGGAAACTACATCAAGAGTGTACAGCTGTGTCTAGATACGTGTGTACATTTATTTACAAGTGAGGCATTATCTATATCAGAATTGTTTTAACTTTTGCACAGTTAGCCCAGATAATGCACCGATTAGTGTTTGTCTTTACAGGGGCTTCTGAAATCTGCCATTTTGACTGACAACATCAATAAGATGCTGGTGCTCTTGGCTATTCCTTCATACTTTATGAAACTTTGGTGAGGTTTCCTCCAGAGGTCCACCCAATCATGTGGTTTATTCTCTGATTTGGTGAATGAGTTTGTGTCTCTCTGCAAGTAGCATCTGCTTTGACAGATAAGGAATCTCATCCTACCTCTGCTACAGCTTCCTTTTCACAAAATGACATTAATCCCATATGTCATTTTTGTGTATCACTGAAGTATTTCTTAGCTGCAGAGAGGGGAGTAAGCCTTTCCAATTTACCTCTCAATTCTTGTGTTTTCTTTGCTTTTCTGCTCTGAAGTTAATCTCTCATTAGTTTTTTTAGGAATGTTGTGTTCTAGAGGAGGCTACAGAGGAATAGTCCATTTGTTGTAGTGGCAGCAAGGGTCAGGATCCAATGGCCCTCATTTTTGGCTTGAGCAAAGGTTCAAATGTTGGGTGGATCTCAGTAATCCAGGCAAAAAGGTGTTCATGACCTTGCTGTCCTGTGCACTGGATCGATGTACTAGGATAGTAAACCACAAAAGAACAACAGATCCAATTTGACTTCCTCCTCCCTGAAGGTAATTCTGGAGTCAAGTCAAAGAATCATAATATGCTTATTTTTCAGTTGTTTTTATCAGGATTAAGGGTTTGCAGATTTTACAGTGGAGTTGTATTGTCTATAATATTTTGTTTATAGTCTGAATTTTTGGCAATATGACTAAAAGTGGCAGAGCTTATCTTGCATTTTGTTTCTAATTTAAGGTGCCGTTAGGGGCTCAGTTTGATTTTTATTTTTTTTTTTCTTCTCTTAAATATGTCTTGATTTTCTTACAGAAGGAAACTGAATTGTAATAATTTAGAGAACTAGACATGCAAGACATGTATGATGCACTTAGCCATCAAATAAAGGCACAGAGGGAAAAATCTTGCTTTGTGAAATCTGTCCTCTTCTAGAATGTGCCTGTTTTCCCTTGATCAGGGAAGAAAAAGACACTAACTGACTGTCATTCTCCATTTTCCTTATTTTCCTTGTTCTTCCTATGTCCTCAGATATACGAGGTCTATGGGATCTCATTCTATTACTAGTGAAATGAGTTTTCTTCTGATTTTTTGTCATCTTTGGAGGTTCAGTTGATTTCACTGAATCCTAGAGATTCTCCTTGCTCAAAAGAATTCATCAGCTTGTATATTCAGAATGTACATGGAGTGATTCCCAGCTCTAACAGGAGGTCGATGTGGCTAATAAGATGTTTTGCACTGCTAGAATGTTCCCTGGGGCTTTAGAATATTGTAAGTCATGTTAGTACCTTTAGTTTAACATTGACAGTGCATGAGAATGTTTTTTGTATGCTGAGTTTGCTACCCATAGCTTTTGGTACTGAAATCTTTTAGAAACTTGCTCTTTCCTGCTTTATGATGTTAATTGACATACAAAATTTGGCTATTTGATGTTGCTTTGAGAAGCGTGGAGGAAGGGGAGAAACACAGATTAATTGTCTTGAAGTGAAAGATCAAATTTGCCTTTCCCATCTGGCTGGCTTTTCTTTTGTTCATGATGTGCTGGTGTTTATGTCAACAGTTCTGTGTTGTCTGTGGCTGTGTGATGTTAACTTCACTTGCAGCAGCAGCTTGTGGCTTCTTAATGATTTTCAGTGTGCACTGAAAGGTCATTTAACTAATGTAAGAGTTTCTGGTGGTTTTCCAAACATAATTTAAGATTTACCTCCTTCCCCATTATAATGAAAGTTTAAAAAACCTAGAGAAACAAGATGTAAGGCTTTCACAAAAAGACTTAAATGGTCAGTTTCTTCCACCCTATTTTGCTGTGCAAAGCTCAAAAAGTAGTCTTTAAACCTCTTGTAGAGTCACTCTGTGATTCTCTGTAAGTACATAAGCCTTTGGGTATATACTTCCTCTTAAACACTGAAGTTGCCAGGCTCTTGGAGCTTGTATCTGAGATGTGCTGTGCCTAAATGGAAATGCTAATTTTGCTTTCTGTGTGAACTGATGAAAAAATGGTGAACCTGAAGACTTTTCTTGTTTCTCATGCGTGCACCTCAGACCATAACTAGCTGCCTAGTTCAGGTCTGTGGATGTTTAAACTCTCAAGCTGCAACAAAGTATGAGGTAAGGTCTGTATTACAGGAATTTTTCTTTTGCTTACGGATTTAGAGAGAGGGGAATTCTGTGACTGCAGTATTTTGATGGAATAATGTCCTTACTGCAGAACAAAACAAATCTAAAATGATTGCTTATTTCTGTTGCAGGTTAAGGCTTGCTCCATCATTTCCAGTAGACAATTGCTTTTTCATATACTGTGGTTTAAGATGTCTTTTATTCTTTTAGAATACATGCTCATATTCCACAGGCAGTTAAGACACAACTACCATATTGTAGTAGTTTGTTCCACTGTCAGAAATTTAAGATCTAGAAAATTAGTAGGTAGAAAATCAAGGATAGGGAAGAGCAGCACATAGAAGTTCAGACAATAGCCACCCTTGGTGTTCTATTTCATTTTCTTAAGCAAGTGATACATATTACTTTCTCTTCCAGGGTGTTATGTCTGGGTTCTCATACAGTGCACATCCTTCCCTATAATTCTTTGCCTTTTAAAATTACTAAGTTTTTTGGTTGTGCTCTCTGTACTTGTGTCACTTTCAGCTGTTGGTAGGCAAAAAGTGTTTGTAGCTCACTTCATGCTACTGTGTGTGTGTGTTGTGCATTCTTCCCATTCCAGGAATGTCCCATGATGCTGTCTACCTTTCTTGCAGCCTTTTGTTTTTCTTTTAACTACCTATCTTTATGACTAGCTCTTTTTATGTCACAACCCCTTCTTGAGCAGGACACTCAACTGGAATGGTTCTTGTCAGTGTTATGAAGTAAGCCTTTTGTGAACAACAAAGATACACAACAGACTTATTTTCACTCAGTTGCAGTTCAGGAGAGCAGTGAACACCAGTGATGGCCCTAAAGATATCTTCATGTAGATTTGGGAAGCCAGTGCTGTATCAGTTTGGGTTTGAAAATTTACTTCTGTAACTCTCAGGGCTTGGTACTCATGGTTTTGTTCTTTAATTGTGGAGAACAAGAAGCTGGGAGCTTCAGTGGTTAGCAGTTAAAATAAATGACCTTAGTCTGTACAGAAATTTAAGATCTAAAAAACCTAAAATATCTTGTTTTCTGCTTGAATCTTATTTACATAAATGTCCTAAATTGTAAGAGTATACAGTAAATAAATAGGATGGGCAGGTGCTGCTGCATCAGCTTTACATATGACTCCTTTTATAGAAGTTTTCATTTGTAACTTTTGAAGGAACATGTGCAGTATTTGTCCCATTGAACTAAAAGGCAAAGGCTCTTTTAAAATGAAAGTTGCAGGGAGGGGAGCTGCAAAAACTGAGGGTATTCATCAGAGAGAGATTACTTTTTAAACCTCAGTTTCTTTCTTTGTTTTCTTTTAACAATTGTAACAAAATGCATCTTGCTGTTAGACATTTTTGTGTGGAAAAGAAATGCAGCAGAAAAAAACCCCAAACCTATATAATTGCCTGAGTACTGTAACACAAGGAAATACAAGAAAAGAAAAAAAAAACAAAAGAAGCATTAATTCATTACATTGTGTGTCTCTATCTCACTGCAGTCTTGCTGGATGAAGATCAGTGTTGCTAATTAACTTTGAAGTTGACTGTTTCTAGGTGGAATAGATCAGCTTCTCAGCCTGCTAGAATATCATGTGAAGTACATAACTTTCAGCTGAAAAGCTTTGTAAGTTTTCTAGTTGTTCTTTTCACTAGAGGCTTGAAATGCTAGTAAGCTAATGGCAGTGCTATCCTGGTTCATGTTTGAAACCATACAGATAAAGGCATAATTTTTAGCATCAATTAGTGATCTTTTGTAGAAATTCTACCTCCTAATACTTCACTAATAGAGCAGTCCAGACAGAACAGCATTTGCATCTCTATACCAGGCTTTTGCTTTTCCTTCAGCCCAAGCACAAATTGAAAAATCTCTGGTTTTTGTACCTCCCAGCTCTATGCTGTGGTGGGTTGACCCCCTGGCTGGATGCCAGGTGCCCACCAAAGCCATTATGTGACTCCACCTTTCTTGATAATATCTGTTAGACAGTAGTAACATCACTGGGGAGTTCCCTGGAAAATGGGGAAGCTGAAAGGATGGTAATTTACAACTAGAGAAATAGTTGTGAATAATAAGGAAGTCAGATATCTAAATTTAGATACTGGAGTGACAGTAACATGGAATTTTGATTTTTCTGAAGAATATTTATGTATGTTTGTTTGTTTGTTTTAAAGGATATCTGTACTATTGCTGAGTCTATACCTGTATACATTGACAAGTTTATAACTTAAGATCCAGTGGATCCATTTCACAAAGGCTTCCTTCTTACATTTAATTATAAGTGAATATTTTGTATAAATTCAGCCAGTCTAACACTGAAAAAGCACTTCTGAACTGAAATTAAAATTATTTTTATGGTTTTATTTAGTAGAATACCATGGGTTTGTGTCTATCTTGTGTATACAGGAAATACTTTGCTCTTGTTCACTGTCATATAAAAGCTGCTAAAACTCTGAAATTAGGACTATGGCTATTATACTGCCAGCTGGGTTTTTTTCAGAATAGGAAAAAAACAGGAAGCATTTTTTGCTTAGTTTATTAAAACTTACTGAAAACAGAAAATTGATAATGCTGTGACTTTTCTGTAGATACCAGCAATAAAAATTTTAAAGCAAAAAAGACACCCCAAGAAGAATAAGATGGCCATACAATGAGAAAATACAGCAATAGCTACTTAATGCTAGATCACTTTCTTTTATGTCACTAAGAATTAATTTCACTGACTTCTGGCACAGTAAGAACAAACAAAAGACAACAGCCATACATTTCTTAGCTTTTTTTCAGTGCATTCAGTACTTAGCATTTGTAAATGTCCATCTTATTTTCTTTACTGTTTTTCTTTAATTAATACATTTTTGAATCTGTAGAAAAGTGTTTATTGGTCATTAGAAGTTAAATGATGGACATTTCACTTTGATCTGTCTAACTGTCTTACAGGAAAACAGGTGAATGTTGAGACTGTTTATTCATGGCCTCTGCTGGAGAAGGAGTCATTCAAAGTCTCTTCTTGGTTTTAAATGTGCATTTATGCACATAAAATAATCACATTATTACTTTATGAATGCAAAGGATAAACATTTTTTATCATTTCAGTGTTTTGAAGTGTTTGCAAAATAAAGTAATTTGGAAGTAAATGTTACTTTCTTCATCCTATTCATGGTACTAAAAGATGAGTCCAATCCCTCTCAAGGCTTTTAGTCTTATGTAAATAAAGTTTCTTATTCTGAAGTAGATAAATACTCCCCTTCTGAGTAAATTGCAACTTCCAGTAACTCTTAATTTGAGCAAGTAGCTTCACCAGTCTGTTTGTCATTTTTGTTCAGGTGTAGCAACTATGCCTGTTCAGTTACTGAAGATCATTAAAGGAAAATCTGAGACTCCACTACCAAGCCATTTGCAGCAGGAGGATTTGAAAGATTTGCAAGAAGGCTTTGATCATACCAACAAATACTTTCAGGTAACATGCTAATAAAAGAATTTTGGCTAACTTTGAAATAGCTCCTGGTGTATTGATCAGGGACCTCCATATTCCAGTTCTGTTGGTGAGTTGCTGCAGCTGCATGTCTTTGTGTGCATCAGTTGCATATCCTTAAGCAATGCAAAATTATGATCCTTTTGCACTTTGTTGCATGTTACTATTGACTTCATTGATTTACAGTTCTGCCCTTTCCATTTACGTTGTCAGACTTAAATTTTGTAAGAGGTATTCTTATTTTTTAAACTATAGACTCATTTAAAACCATAATATGCAGAAGGCTGTGCTGAAAATGGAGGAATTGGGTTTGTTAAGTGGTATTTTATTTTTAAAAAATAGTAATATGCACCACCATCTTGTTAAAAATCAGATTTCAGAGTAATGGCTTCTAAAGCAGCTTTCCTTTCTTCCAGCAAGTAATGCAATATTCAGTTTCATGGTAACAATTACCTGCATCAACATATAATTAGGCTTTTTTTCATTACCAAGTGTATATTTATATGTTACTGTAGTCCTACGTATACTTGAGATTGAATGTACAATCTTAGTGTAGTGGTGAAATGCAGAAATATTGTTTTCATCCCTAGCACAAATATTCTTTGTAAAATGCAATGTCAGTTCTTGAGGGTTTTCTATTTTATTTTATTTTTTTTTAATCTATTAAACTTTTTTTTTTTGGTGAATGGTTCTGAAAATCCTTTTCATCATCCCTGACACTTAAGTGACAGGAAGTCAACATCATCTCAGGCTTGCCTTCAGTCTGTTATTAAAATAAAAAAAAGAGTGAGAGGGTGGAAATGGCCAAGGTAATTTTGTAGAAAACCTTAGGCAGCTTGAATCCTTAAAAATGTGGTACTAATATTTTAAAAATTATGAACACAAGTGGCCTAATGATATTCTGTACCCACAAAACATTCTTCTTCCCCAGCTGTGTATTCCAGGTTCCAGTTCTAGGGCTTTTCTGACCCTGTGTTTGAGTCCATTCATGAGATGCATACTGGCAGAAGACTATCCATATTGATGCAGAGAGAGTAGTTTGCTGCTGCTCTCACTCTCTGGCCTCGTTCATTATGGTGTCAAAGAGATGCCAGGAGCAGTGCAATTAGGTAAAGTAAAGGAGCAAACCCGCTCTTTTTGGAAGCAATTGAGTGTGTGTGATACGAGGTGATTTGATTGAGAATGATCCAGCCTCCCTTAGGTCTTGTAAAGGAACAAATGGAAACATCAATAACCAGTGCTGCAAGTAAACAGGGGTTTTATTCCTCAGGGTGTAGTTTTCTGTCCCTATTCACCTGCAGGGCATATCAGCTTTCCTGCTTTTAAGAACTGTGTCTTCAAGCATCCTGGACACGGAAGAACAGGTATTCTTTTCACAAAGGAAGTGTTGATGCTGACAAAATGGATTATAAATTAGAAAACATGTCTGCCAAAATAAATGTTTGCATTAGGAGAGCAGAACAATTATTATCAGTGTGATTTAAAGCATACATGCAATGTTATAGCTGATTGCTGAAAGTCTATAGAATCTCTTTGCCTTATGTTGAAAGAACTTCATGCTGCTGCTGACATGGATTAGTAGGCGACTAAACCAGCTTGGCATAAAAACAGTACAAGTGGAATGCTGATAAGGCTGGTAGTAATGCACCATTACATATGTAGGAAAATCCAGTTCTGCAAGCTGAGCTTGAAGCAAACCTTGGAATGTACTGAAGTTAGGTTATCTTAGTGATGGCACAGCACACTGTCACTCTAGACCTGCCAAAACAGGGATCAGGTCCTGCTTTGATCAGGGAGGAAAGGGGAGAGGAGGATTTTTATGAAGTGTGTTCTGGGAAAAAGCAACAAAAACCATCCAAGATGCTTCTTATGGGCTTGTGTTCCTCAGTCCTTCCATTCTTCTAAAAATTTAAACTTGTGGGAATACAGCACAAGCAGTGTCCATCCATTCTCAGTCAGGATGTCTTATTAACTGAACCTGGTGCCTCCTCCCATTAATTCTTTATCCTCTAGATTTTGCTGTGGCAAAGCTGAACCAAGCCTGAAAATCAGCAGCCAACCAGTGTTGGTCCACACAGAGGGGTGAGGTTGTGGCTCAAAGGAGACAGATTCACTAGAGGAAATGCAGTCAGTTTGAGAGTGAGTCTAGTGGCATGTGGAATGGGGAGGGGTGTGGAAGAAGTTTGTGGGCTCAATAAGCAGTACAGGATTTGTGGAGGAAGAGTGAATTTGAGTAGGTTTTACTAAGGTTGGTTTTGTTGAATTTTGGAACTGTCATGGATGGGTCATGTGTTTCATGCTAAGAGAGTGGCAACAATATACTTTATTGATATGAAAGAGTGAAGTAACAAAGTTCAGTGGTAAATGTGAGTGGTTTAACAAAATATGATGGCAAGCTACACTTGATTATTTACTGCATAGAGGACAGGGTCAGACAAAACTGTTAGGGAGAGCTTCCCATTAAGGTTCAGAAAGGATCCCTTTGCTTTCTAAGCTCTTTCTCCCAGAGGAGTCTAGGTGCAGCTGTCCAAGCCTTGGTTAACAGTTTGTCTAAAGGATTATATACATGCAGTCAGTCTTTATTATCACTTAGCTAGGATTTCAAAGTTTAGCATGCTATTAATCACTTACCAGGAATCTGTTGTGACAGTCTCTCAACTTCAAGGAGTAAATTTGAGAGGCATCCCTACTCAAGGGGATGTCCTGGTGTGCAGCCTGCTGCTGTGCAGTAAAGCTCAACAGGCCCTGGACTGTCCATTATTAATAGAGTGATACTTGCATGCCAGCAAAATGTCTGGGTGGTGATTCCAGACAGCCCTTAGCTACTGTGGTACAGTCTGTCCCCCAAAGGCTGGGGTAAGATGGGTGCAGCCATCACAACCTCCCACATGAGTTTCAGGCATGTTGAGAAAGCAGTAGGTAATATTTCTTCTGAGGAAGAGAACTAGAGCATAGGTGTTTGGGATACAAAGGAAAATGATGGGGTCACACTATGACAGTGCAGAATGTGGTCCTGGCATTTGAAAACTCATTGGAAGATACTGAGATGTAAAGGGAAAAATAAAAGAAAATAGTCAGAAGGCAGTCTCTATCACATCCATGTATTCTGCTTTTAAATAGCATACCTCTGTAAATTGAAATTTCCTCAGTAAGAAAAAAGAAAATTAAGTAAATATAGATTGTTCCTGAGGTGACTGTTTTATTACAAAGACTTCATTGCAAGAAAAATTCTGTAGTATTTTATTTACTTGTGAATACAGTTCAAGACAATCTCAGCAACAACAATTATATATAATTCTTGAAATTTTAAACAAAGTTGTAATCTTGAAAACAAGTGACAACCCTGCCTGTAAGTAATCCTAGATAAATCACATAATGTTGAGTCTCAGAACTCCTTAGTCCTTCCTGTGAAAAGTAGGAACTTACCTGTTAGAACTCTATGACCATGTTTTTGACCTTCATGTTGGTCTTAAATGAAGCATTGCTGCTGTCTTGAAAGTAATAATGAATATGGTATATGGTCAATCTAATTCAATGTGGCTATTTTTATTTAGTGTAATAAAATTAAAATATACTTTGTGTTGAAAAAGGATGATTTGTGGAGTCTTAGCATTTCATTATAAAACAGATAGTAAAATAAATTGTTGAATTTGACTTGGATTCCTCCTCAGCTGACATGTTGCAGGACTAATTTTACTCTGAAATGCCTCTACAGGGACAATTCACTGCTGTATTATCCTTATTTGGTCTAAGAAGTCAAGCTTCCCACTTTAATGTGTGCAACAAAGTCCCTGTGATTTACCTACCTATTCTCTTAATGTTGCTTTTGTGCATTTATAGAGAGTATTTTTACATATTTAATAGAACCTTTGCATCTTTTAGAGCATTTGTAATATTGACAAGTTAATAGGTCGCTATGGTTTCAGAACTTTGTAATACTGTTCTCCCAGCTATACAGTGCTTTTATTTTTCACAAGGTATTATTTATCTTCATACATATTATTTTATCTCTTGACTATGATTTTGTTTTCATATTTATGTTGCAAACCTTTGCCAATATTTTTGGAGAAATTGCTGTATCTTTTAAGGTTCTGATCACCCTGCCTTTTTAGCCTTCTTTCAGGTTTTGTGCTAAACCTGTAGCCTTAGGGCTGTTAATGTAACTGGTAAAAGGTGATTCTGTAGCTGATATTTCATTGTTTAGTCTAAGCTTATCATCTAGCATCTAATTAGTATTGCCATGTAGTATTTCCTTCATTATATCCCAAGAACGTTGCTCTTCAGCATTGTCTTTAGCAGGTTTATTTAAGAATTCATACAGTAGTTTGACTTACCACTTCAGTCCTACCTTTTGTTAGCTTACAGATGTTTCAGCTGTTTTCAGTGTTTCACTAACTTAGAAGTGTCTATCCTTAGTTCACAATTTTTTTTTTCTTTATTTTACTTTTTAGGGAATAGTTATTCTTTCCTACCCATTAACAAAGCTTGGAGATGGGACAGACTTCCTCAAGGTTGTTCTTCAAGGTATTACATTCAAACCTACATTTTAAAGTTACTCTGTTAAACTTCTTGACTCTTTACTCAACATCATGCTCTTATGTCACTAGTACCTGCTTTTTAGTGTGTAGTAAAATGTTATATTTAAAATACTATCTAAAAGTGTTAATTCTCTACAAAAATAGATTATTTTCAACTTATGCCAGGTAACACAGTGAAAGAAATACAGCCTTTATATTTCAGTAGACTTCTCATTGCAGAATCATTTCAAATACCATCCTGGTAATGCATTAGCTGTATGCACAGCTTTAATAATGTAATTTTAAACTGCTTATCATAAAGAAGGGCTAAGAAAAATGCCCACTTACTATGTATATTATCTGGTAACTATTATGTGCTATGTACGTGCTCGTTTAGTATGTCAGTAGGTTGATTGGTAGCAAAATAATGTCATTCTGTTTTAAAGTAAGCAGTTAAAAAAAATGGTAGACATTTTAAGGGTAGACATGTTAACACAGTAAAAGACTTTAGTTGCTCATCATATAAATACTAAAAAATATGTCCCATTTAAGTCCAGAGCTCATCACTTCATCTAGTAAGGTAGAAGGAGGATGTCATAAGTCAGGATACTAAGCTGGATTCAAGGAACTTTATATTTCCTTCTCAGCTCCATCCTTACACTGGTTAGAGAATCATCCAGTTGCTCCCTCTGAGCCACCCTGATTCTACAGATTCTGTGACTGTGACGAAGCAGCAGGCTGAGGGGTGCAGATCTTACCTGGTGATGAGTCTTGCTACTGGTGTTAGCAGATGTGAATGAAGGTCCTGTCTCAGTTTCCCTGCTGGCTTCAGGGCTCTCAAAGAGGAATGAAAATCTTCCTTGAGTCTTGCTAATTTGCTGTGTCTGTTCAGAAATGCCAAGAGTTTCTTTTCTGCACATAATCCACAGCCTCAAAAAAAAAAAAAGTTTATGCTCTTTAACAGTAGAATTTCTTCATCAGCCCCCCTGGAAAGTTATTTATTGATATATCTATGTCCTGGAGCTTCTCCGGTTTATGTTCTACAAGTATGATCTGTGTTAATGCAAAACACCAGATGTGACTGGTAAATATTTCCATAATATATATAAGAATATAATATAGCAAACACTATATGCAGAATTGTCCGAGTGGAAATACTGATCATTTCTGTTTAATGTACACTGATGTACAATGTATGTGCATTTTTAAATGATCCCCTTATGAAGAATATTCTGCTTGATATACCTATACTTAGCACATAAGAGCAGTTGTATGCATATTTGAAAGGATTTTCTGTTTGTTGATTGGACTGAAGAGTCTTAGACTCTGTAGACTGACTTATTTTGGAAATCTCTTCCCATTACAGTTTCATTTTGGAGAAACTATGGTGATTGAGTTCACTTCTGCCTTTTTTTTTTTTTTCCCCTCTAGATTTGAATAACTTGTGTGCACGGGTCAACAGCATCAATATTTTACTATATGGAAAAATGGCAGAGGATTGTGCAAAAGTTATACGCCATGGGGTAAAATATATATATTTTCCTTATTTTAGTAATTGTTTTCCAGAGATGTATGTTGATTTCTTATCTTGCCTCTGTATAGCTAGTCTGTTCAGTCAGTTCAAATCTATATATATGAACTAGAAAAAAAAAAAACAAACAAAGTATTTGCTTATGTAAATTCTTTTCAAAATTAATATTGAAATAAACCAATCCTTTCCATCTGTGCTGTTTACCTGGGAAGTAAAGGATCTTGAATATGAATGATAGCGAAATCATCCATTTATGTTCATAATTTGAATGGCTACTGCCATTTGCTAAGATAGATTTTTACAATTAAATTGACTTACAAAATAGTTACATGAAAAGCTTTTTTTAAAAAAAATAATTCGAAACACTGTACATGGCTTTCTTTATTGGCTTTATTTTCTTTGTTCATCAGATACAAGCTTGGTTTGATTAGCTCCAGGGTAAAGGACGTTGGCAACTCAGCCTATGAGTTTGTGAGGCAGAGTGTTGCAACTAAGGAAGGAAGACAATTACCTCAACTGAGCATTTTTTATTAGATCGCCTATCAGTTTGCTGAAATTACATTATTAACCATATATCAAATTAAAATTAGTGTACCATATGTTATGAGCTCATGTTGGGGCTTTATCTTTTGTAATATGAATTCATACTAAATCATAGAATGGCTTGGGCTAGATGGGATCTTTAAATATCATCCACATGATGCCCCATGTGGATGGGGTGTCCACAGCTTCTCTGGGCAGCCTGTTCCAGTGTCACCACTCTCAACATAAACAATTTCTTCCTTATGTCCAATCTAAACCTACCCTCTTTCAGTTTAAAACCATTGTCCCTTGTCCTGTCACTGAGGGCCTTTGTAAAACGCCTTTCTCCATCAAAAAGATGGGAAGTTCTTTAGTGGCGAGAATAGGGCTTTGTTTTGCTGTTCTTAGAAATACATTGCACACAAAAGTTAAGGGCTTTCTCAAATATAGAAATAGCAATGGATTAGTTACCATTCTGTCAGGATTTTTAAGCTCAAATGGACGAGTAGATCTATGTAGTCTATTCAATAAAAGTCTGGGTGAGAGCAAAAGACAATAGTATAGGACATCTTCCTCTCTTTGCATCTCCTCCAACCAGCATAGGTTATGTGAAGGAACAATCACTAACACGTCTCGACTGTGAATGAAGGAATTCATAGATAGAGTTATTTCAAATGAATTTAGCTATAAGGAATAAAAGTGACCTAGATCCTTTTAATAGAACCCGTTTAGTGATTGTGCTGTTAATTTGACCTCAAAATTTGTGCATTGCCCTTTTCAGGCCTTTGATATACGTGAGCTTGAGGGGATGACACGGAGGGGCTTTGCGCTGGGTAGTGACATGTGCAGGTCAGAGAGTCTTTGGTTTCACATTGAATTTGTGGCCAATCAAAGTTTATTTCATATGCCATGCTAAAGAGGGATACATGCCTTGAACATCAGCAAAATCAGTTCACTCTGTTTAGGGCAGAAGAATCTGTTACAACCTTCAGATATGTATAAAATAAGAAGTGGCAGTCTTTATATAAATTTCTCAATTCCACTGAATTTTGGAAGCGACTCCAGAATGGAGGTTCCTGAACAGATTTGCTAAATATACAAGCTGCAGAATCATTTTAAATTTAAAGGACAAATTTAACAAAATTTAAACCAAAAAGTTTTATTGCCCTGATAAAAATGCTAATTTGAACAAGGCCAAGACCAGCAATTAAAAGACAGAAAGATCTAAAGAGCTGACTAGGAGACCACAATCCACAGGCACCAACCCTCACAGTGCACTAAAAGTAGTGTTTGGAGCTTGAGCCAGCAACATATCCCCTGTGAATGGAGTCTTCGTGGCACTTTCTGTGTGTCTCAGATTTGAATTTTGGAAGAATCTGAATCTGAGAAAAAGGAATGATTTCTGAAACTAGCAGAGTTGCAATTTGGCAGTTAAGAAATAGGTTTAATTTTTTAAACCCCCAAATTTTAGCCATTAAAGAATTCAGAAAGGTCTAATACTTTTTGTTTGCTACTTAAAATTTCAAACTTCAGTTTTGTAGATTTCCTATCATACTTGCCAGAGTTTGTGGGGGGGCACGGTGCAGGCTATTCCCAAAAAAGCAAATAACCATGTTGTTCTTGTCTCATGAGAATTTGCATGTTCTTAAACAGAATAACCATCAGGGAAAATACTCTTTCCTTTATTTCTCACTTCTTTTGTGTGAGAGGAGTAGTATTTCTTTTTGCTATTTAAAAATGTTGGTCTAATCTTACGGTGTGTTTATACATATGCAATATAATACTATTCTGTTGTCATGAAAATCTGCCAATGTATGTGAATAACTTTGATTCCCAAACCAATTACTCTTAGTTAAAAGTGAAATGGAAACTAAAGTATTTTGAAAACTACTAGAACATTAAATTTCAAAGCACTGTGCAAACATTACTTAAGCTTTTTGCATGTCTAGAGACTGCAAGTCACAGCCTGTCAAAGTTGACTGAATTTGTAACAAATCTGAGCATATACCTGTTATGTCTACCTGAAAAACTAGATTTAGAGGTTAGTGCTGTCTTTTTTTCCCCTCCTGAAGTTGCACAGTTGTGTTACACATTGTGTATTGCATGAGAGTAATCACCAGTGATCTAATACCATTCACAAAAAAAGTTTCCATTGATTATCAGCCTGTGTAAAGGCTTGAGTCTGTAATTCTGAAGTTCCTTATGACCCATGAGAATAAGACAAGTCAAGTCAGCTGTACAGAGCTCTAATCCTGACTCAGCAACCAAGTCTCGGAATCCTGCGCAGCCTGCAGTCTGATAAAATGCTGAAATGGGAATAATGCATAGCAGGGCATAGATTTTTAGCTGAAGGTTGATTCTACTGTTGAAGGAACACCATGAATGGTATCAGCAACAGTTAAAGGAAAGACAAATGCTTACAGCTGGTTTCTGCAGAACGGCTGATTTTTTTCTCCCGTTTGTATTTGTGTTTGTATCTGAAAAGAATGAAACAAGTTTAATGTGTGATAGTAGGGTGCTGTGTTCCAGATGCAAGGAATATTGAGTTATCGAACTGTTTTGACCCATTTTAACTGAGCTCTGAGTATGACTTACACTTGGATGACTTGAATATTATCTTCTAGTCAAAATATACATTGTATTCCTGTTTATGACACTACCTGACAACTACTGTGCCCTAAGTAGTTTAATTGCGTATTAAACTGTAGCCTTCAGTACTTTTTTGGGGCAGATTCTGTAACAACTAAATAGATCACTGTCACTTAAGCTACCAGCCTTTCTTTTTTGTACACAAAACTTTAAGGTTTTGGATCTTAAATCATTTAGAGTAACATGGCAGATTGCTGAAATAGCAAAAAAGAACCATCATAGTTCAATATTTGTCTAAAACTGTCAACTTCAATCAGAAAACCCTTTTATTTATTGTAATCAAATAAACACGTGAACAAAAGTCATCTAGTAAAAGCTTATGGAATTGCTTTTGACAGAAGGTCAAATAGAAATAGGGTTGGGTGTCCAGTATATTTATTGGAATGGATCACACTGGTATTGCTCTGCTATGTAATTCTAGTACCAAAGAAGCTGAGTGTAAAGGAGCTTTACATTGTATTAGAGTTCACAGCATTATTTTTGCTTGGTCAGATACCAAACAGTAGATTTTATTTATTTATTTTATCTTATTGTAAGATTGCTACTAAAAATGTGAGCTGCTGAAGGAATTGAAATTATTTTCCCCTTAGATCATCCTTTTCCTGTTCACTTTGTGGTGTCTGAAGAACTCTATACCAGAGTGCGGTTGCTAATGGCTAATGCAATTGCTTCCTGTGCCAGAATCTCAGGAGTGAGACCAGAGAACTTTATGATGTGTCTTTTGCTACCAGAAATGTAACCATTGATGGACCTGTTTGACCCTTAAGGAAGAAACTGGAAGATCCAACCAGAATAGAAAATATGTATAAGGAGAGTCTCTTCAAAGTGCTTCAAAGTGCAAGTGTAACTCAATAAGATACAAGCTCCGAGAACAGAATGTTTTGTCACTGCTGCCCTGATCCGTGAATCCTTTTCTAGTTTAGTTAAGCTTACCCAGAAAGGAGTCAGTCTTCAGTATACTTGAAGGGGAATAATTGTTTTACTTCATTCAGTGTGACTCTTTCCCTCTAGCCCTTGTCAAAATAAGCACTTGGTCACAGCAGCATCAAGAATGTGACAATTGTAGTAGGATTTGAAAAATAATGCTTGCTGGCATTGGTCGGAAACAGAAATTCTGTGCATAAAAAAAACCTAAACAGAGAAACTTAAAGGCAGTGTTTAGAATTTGTTTAGGGTTTTTGTTTCTTGAGTGTCTTGACACTTGAGGGTGAAATTTCACATCACATGCTCTTAAAATTGTGAATATGATACAGGCTATGTAATCATCTCTTTATAACTTTGTCTCCATAGGACACCTGTATAGTTGCAGGATTTAAGTTGGCAAAATCACCTACAGCAAGAGAGGATGGTAGACATGGTTGCCACCTGGAGGTGTCTGAAGAAGCTGGCTCAGCCATTTATGTACGTGGGTACCAAAACATTTAGTCTTTTTTTTCCACCAAATACCAACATTAAAATTTTTCTTTTGCAGTAGGAAAACCAATAAAACCTATTATAGTCTGAAGTGCTGCAGATCATTTTAGAATGCTGTCAGAAAGCAGTCAGGACACATTTGTGTGTGTGCACAGAGTTTTGTAATAGCCCCAACCATGCAAGAGCAAAATTATCTCAGGCCTCCCAGGTACATTTCTTCTCTCTGAGTGCAGAAATTTGACCATAAATGGCTTTAGATAGATCCATAGAGCTGTTTAAACTGTTACCATGCATAAGACAATGCAGTAATGCAGAGATGGTAGAGGGTTCAAGAGTAGTTTTGGTCTACTAGGTTTTCATTTTCTTTGTCCTGCGAGTTTGTGTTGCTTTAGCTCACATCATTAAACATTGCTCTTGAAATGCAACTTCCTAGATTCTTAATTTCTAAAAGAATTTCTTCTCTTTGGATTAGAAAAATATTTGTTGGTTTTTTTTTGTACTGTTCCCACACCAATACTGTTCATCTTATATCTCACCAGTTGGAAACATTTGGGAGTGGAGATACCCTGTTCTGCTGCTGCATCTCTGTGTCTGTGGCAATACATCAGCAGTGTATGTTTGTTGTGGCCACCATGTCTTTGCTTTGAGAAACGTTTGCTAGCTTTTTTAAGCCTAAACATTAGTATTTAAAAAGTTATAGGACTTAAAAAAAATCACAGAGGTTGAAATGCCAAAGGATTTAGGGTATTATTCTACATTTGGAAACCTGCAGTTGTGTGGGGAGAGGGCTGGCTGTGGAATGAAGTTGAGGTTTCAAAACCTTTGTTGGATGCTTCACTGGGATATTTCTACTGTTTCTTGAGAAAGTTACCCCAAAATTTATGGGCATCTGGTGAGAGAGTGTGGCATGGTTTTGGGCACTGTAATTGTCTAATACTGAAAAGGAGGAGTGTGTAGAGGATTGAACTGAACTCTCAGTGGCAGTGCTGCAAACTCCATTCTGTAGTCAGTGAAAAGGAAAAGGCAATTTCACTTGGGAGCACTGTCACACTGTACTGGGTGGTGATTCCTTTGAGCCAATCAGTCAGTTTTGAAACAGAAATAATGGCGAAAACCACAGCATCATGTGTAAAAGAGACTTCCTAAAATAAATTCTGTGCCAGTGTCAAGGCTTGAACTTTTGTCTGTATAATTGTTGTCTCACAATTTAAAATTGAAGAAAATATTTCTTTTATTGCACACAGGCTTTTTTTTCCCCAGAGTTGACTTCTATAGGTAATTAAAGCTTTGAATGCAGCAAAAAGAGAAATAAAATGAATTAAAATTATAGCGCAGACTGTTCCTGACATTCTGATGACATACAGGTAGAAAAGTCTGTTTTACTGAAGATAATAAATAGCAAATCTGTGCCTTGAGTCTGAGTGAATATGTCTAAACTAAATGTTTTAGGCACGACATGAGGTATGCAGTGAGCCTTGGCAGGACCTCATGACATACAGTCCCATCCCAAGGAAGATGTGCAGCTCACTGAATGTCTCAGCTTGTTTTGAGGTGTCTATCTCATTGTTGACCACGGAATGGAGCTTGTGGCACTTAATTTACTGACTTTCTCAGTGAATGCTTAAAATTAATACATATGATCTGAATTTTTTTTGTGTGCTTCGCTTTGTCAATTATAACTGTTCACTTGACTATTCTAGATAAATAAATGGAAGTAAAACTAGCTTCAGGAATGCGGTTGAGGGTGGAAAGCAAAACGAGATTCCTTGTGGGACTCAGCACTGCTGAGGCAACGCGTGGCTGTGGCGTGGGACCCTCTGTCCAGCCCACAGGCTGTGGTGTTGCATCAGGGTGGCAGCTGAGCCCTCTGTTTCTCATTACAGGGTGGGTTGTGTCAGATACCCACGTTTAGGTCTTTAAAGACCTTCCACTGAAGATAATCTGGCTTACGAGTATGTCTCTAAAAGCTTAGGAACTACCACCTTTAAATAGACTTTATCTCATTCTGGTGAATTTACCTTGACCACTTAGTTTTGGTTTTGTTTGGGTTTTTTTTCCCTCAAAGAAGAGAATAACAAGTCCCTGGAAGTAGATCTGCTCCAAGCTTTGACATACACAAAAGCTAAACCCATTTAAGTTCTCTGTTAAGAAAGTACAGTTTTAAATTTGTCACCTCTGACTTTCAAATGCTGACTCTACTAATGTGACCTGACGTATACTCAGTTAAGTGCATTTCCACTTCAGAAAATGTCTGTATTATTTAAAGTAGCTTTTGTCTGAGTGTAATGGGAGTAAATGTTATTTTCTTTCTTTCTGTAGGGTAAAATTCTACTGGTTTCAGAGATGATTGACATAGTAAAAGTGTCTGTAGTGCTGTTTTGTATTTGCCTACAGTATTATTTTTGTTTTAGAGTTATCAAAGGTTGTTATATTTGCAATGCCTTCACTTTTGTTATGAGTTTACTGTTTTTTATTTTCTCCTCAGATTTATACTAAACCGAAATCAACTACTGCTTCAGAAACTGCATCTGTGGTGAGTTTATATTTGGAATATTTGGAAGCCACGTGAGATTAACTGCATGTAAATAAGAATGTATGAGTTCTTTTTCATTCCTGTTTATTTTACTTTCATACTGTTATCCCAGAAGTCACTTAGTTTTGCAAATAATATACCTGGAAAACAGAATAAAATATGAAAAAGTAGTACTTCTGTAGTTGCAGCATACTTTGAGATCAAGATGGGGAAGATACTGCATGTTGATTTAGGAAATATGAACTAGAAAGGCAACTGTCCTTCTGAAGAATATCTTAATGCTTGGTCTTGCAAGAATGGAAATATGAATCTTTCACTTTAAAATCAGACTTCATGCACTGGTCCTAACATTTCTTTTGCTTACCATTTGGAACTTGCCTGTATGTGTCTAAATTAAAGTTCTACAAGAAATAGTATATTAAAGGCACAGAAATTGGTGGATGAAATTTTGCTATTCTTAATCATATTGTTAAAGATTTAGTATCAAAGATGATACAGCTTGGTTTCCATGTTAATTTTATGAAGTTTCATGGCTTTTTTACCTGCTGTAGTAACTGCAAACCACAGTTTTCAGTCAGTTTGGCAGAACTTATATTCTTTAAAAGAGACTAATCAGTATATAATGTAACTTTAAGATATGAGTAGCACTTAAACTGTAGAATGTAGTCCTTAATTTCTTTAATCCTCCAACAAGTATTTTATTTTGAGCAGAAGACTTAAACAATGTCTGAGAGGAAACATCACCCCCTGAAAACAGTGATTCTGTGCAGTCAGAATGC
Source organism: Chloroceryle amazona (assembly GCA_027560015.1). NCBI lineage: Eukaryota > Metazoa > Chordata > Aves > Coraciiformes > Cerylidae > Chloroceryle > Chloroceryle amazona. The sequence goes on along the minus strand of JANHFX010023008.1, from coordinate 59,267 downwards.
CAATCAAAATAACAAAATTATTTACGTGCTTTAAAAAGCCCTTTAGATGGACATGTTAAAATCAATGAGTGCAAAATTACTTTCTATTGTTCTTTATTTTAGTAACTTCTATTCATGTGTTTCATGCATTGAAACTTACTTGAACTGAATAGCTAGTTTATTGTAAGGAAGTTGCAATCACATAAAAAAGTGGAAATAAGTCTTCTGCTCTTTCTTTAGAGAGTCTAAAGTGAGGAAAATAAAAAGAGAACTTTTTTTTTTTAAATAAAAAAGATGAAATAAAGAATATCTGAGGGTGGATGGTGTTAAAATTAAAAAAATCAGGGTGAATGTTTGAATAATTCTTTCTTCTGTTCCCTACTTTTATCATGCCTTTCCAGTGTGTTGCACCAAAATATGTGTATACTTCTCTGAATAACCTTAAAGATGGAACTATAGTGAATTTGTATGGCGTTGTGAAATTCTTCAAGCCTCCATATGTAAGCAAAGGAACTGGTATGTACTATATTCAAGATATTTCAAATCTCTTCCTCCAAACAGAGCTGTTTTTACTACATTTGTTATAAGTCAAGTAGAAAAACAAATCCAGGTGATCCTTTGACCATGGTTCTCAGCTACCATCAAGGAAACAACAAATAGGTAGGAGATACCAGAGTCAGGTCAGGCAGACTGGTGGAGACAGCAAATGAGGGCAGTATTTATCAAGCTAATACTGTCAGTACAAAGCAGGGAAAAGACCTGAACAAGAAAAAAGCCCTGCACCTGTCCTTGTGGGAAAGGATTGTTGTGTAACTATGTGCAATTCTTCCTTGAGATTTTGACAGTGTTATGATAGACTATAAATGTGGTGTCAGCATACTTTTTACTTGTAAAAGCTGTGCAACAACAGAATCATTTTTTGTCTGTGAGGTGAACAGACAAAAAAGCTGATTGTGCTAGTTTTGCTAGAAGATTGTATCATTTCCCATGGTGCTCAGTAAATACACAGCTCCCATGCTGAATTCTGTTTAGGGGTAGCATTTCTTACTTGATTCAGAATTAAAGTATTTTTTGCTTACTATAAATTTAGGGGTTTTGCCCTCTAAATGCATTTCTAATTGAACAAAAAAAAAATTATGGTGACTTGTTGATTTTTATGGTGTTAATTATGCATGTAAGTTCCTTGAAAAACATTGATTGCCCTGAATTTCTCTTCTAAATACAGAAGTTTGAGAAGTGAACATTAACTCAGAAACAAGTTAGCGGCTTGTCTGCAAACCTTTTGCAAACAGATCTGCATGATCTTACTTGCCCCAAAACTGCCAGCAGGAGTCTGAAGGTGGTGCAGCCACGATAGGGCAGTAAATGGCTTTGTGAGAGCACAGAGCTAGACCTGCAATGCCGTGGCTGCCAGAATGAGGCCCTAGGGCTCAGTGCCCTGCTGTCTGCAGGAGAGTGGTTCTCTGCTTCCCATACAGTTAGCTGTTGAATTGTATTCCCACTGGTGTTTATTATGGCAGATGACAAGGCTTGCTCCTAGAAAACCTTTCCACTCTACATTCTTACTCAATGTTGAGAAGGCAATAACGTTCCACAAAAGAACTCTGAAACGTAACCAAAAAACACATCTGAAAAATATGGGATGATCTAATTTAAACATTCACATGTTAAAATAGATGTAGCCATTATGTTGGGAACTGAGCCAGTAATGGTCCATCTGTTTTTATAGCAAATATAGTGCATGTTTATTTTTTTCTCTTGAGACTAAATTAAAATGAATATTATCATATTGTACATAGTCATTGATACACTAAAGTTATATTGCTAAACAGTAAATTGCAAATCCTTCAGGTGAAATATTGTTTTGTATAGGAAAAAGCAAATAGTAGTTGTTAGAGAAAGCTGTGGAGGAGTTTGTTTGTTTGTTTTCAGAAAACAGTTGTTTTTTGGTAATACTGTGGTGTGGTTGCTGCCCACCCAGGCACCAACTAAACACCACACAGCCACTTCCTCACTCCAGCACCTTCCAGCGGGATGCGAAGGAAAAAAGAGAACAAAAGGTTCAGGGGTTGAGACAGGGACAGTGAGGGCTCACTCACCAATTGTAGTCACAGGAAAAAAATCAGACTCAACTTGGGGAAGCAAAATCTGTTTAATTTAAACAACGGCACCACCACCAATTTACCAATCAAATCAGTGTAGGACAATAAGAAATACAACCAAATCCTAAAGAACAGCCTGCCATTGTAATAGATTTCTTAGCTCTGTTTATAAGGAACTGCAAAGATGAGTTTTATCTGTAATATTTCAGGATACTGCCGGTGGTGAATGGAGGTACTTACCTCTTGAAAAGTATTGTAGGCTTAAAAGCAAAGAAACAAACAAACCAAACCCTAAAAATCTTTTAAAGGTTTTATTTCTTTTGTTCGCATTACTGACAACAAAAAGGGTCAGAAGGAAATGAATCAAACGTAGAAAATGCTACTTTAAGTCACGGGAGGGCTGTTCATGAAGGGTCACATGTTCTAGAGTTGTCATTTGTCCAGCTGCTTTAAGAAGACTTTGGGGACTTGAGGTCTTTCAACATCTTACTTAGAGAAGCACTGATGGATGGAAATGAAGACAGATATTCTTTTTAGATATGTAAAAGCAATGAAGTTAAATGCACTGACTTTCAATGTAATATGTCTCTGAAACAGGACAGATTTTTGCAACTGATTTATTTGACAGCTTCAGAGATCGGAGACAAAATCTGAAGCATTTTTTACTTAGGAAGGCAGTTGTAATTCAATTGCTACTTTATCATGAAAATCTCTAAACCAGCTTTAATTGATTTGGATTTTAGTGTAAAAATACTCAGTGAAATATTCCAGTGTTAGTTTTTAGCTTTTTTACACTATCCAGAGTTATGTCTGCTTGCAAGGGTCCATAATGCTCAATGATTACTCTAAATTACCAGGGCATGAAATGGCTTTTGTCAGAAAGTTCTCTAGTCACAGTAGATCTGGCACAGTCCTTTACTAATAAATTCTCTTTCTGAGACAGTGTTAATAGAATCATGTGGCTTTAGGCTGGTACCTGCTGGAAGCCTGGGCAGTGGAGTCACTGTGCTTAACCCCTGTGGGTCTTTATTCACTGTATAGATGTGCCTCTGGTTAGGAGATACTGCTCCTTCTTAAGTATATTAAAGCTTAAGGCTGAAGCTTTGCATGGTGTTCCCACTGAAAATGAGTGGTACCTAATTTAGCCTTGTCAGTTTATACAATCTATAATTAAACATTCATTATTCCAGCTACTATTATTGCATTAGATGAATATGAAAACACTGATAAATGAAATGAGTTTTCAGCATGATTGTAAATTATTATTTTGTTCCGGAGAAAGTTGTTTTAACTGAGCATACTCCAGCTCAGGGTGTGTAGTTTGGAGTGTCTATACATGAGAATTTTGTGTTCTGAAAACTGTCCAAGGAAACACTTCAGGTCCTGTTTGCTCTAACAGGTAGATGGGTTTCTGTCTGCTGGAAGGTCTGTTGGAAGTGTTCAACACTATATTCTAGCTTTCTTTCCCAAACAGTTTGAGTCTTCCATTTTCCTGGGTCCATAGGACATTGTCCTTTGTCTTGATATTTTAAAGTTTTTAATGAAGGTGTTTTTATCCTCTCTCCCCTCCTTTAAGCAAAGGGACATCTTAAGTACATAGTAGAGGGAATGTCTTCAAGCTGAAACAAGGTAGGTTTAGACTGGACACTAGGAAAAAATTCTTCACAGAAAGAGTGGTGGGATATTGGAATAGGCTGCCCAGGTAGGTGGTTGAGTCTCCATATCTGGATGTGTTCAAGAATTGCTTAGGTGTGGTGTTGGGGGATATGGTCTAGGGGTAAACTTGTAGAGTAGGGTGAAAGGTTGGACACGATGATCCCATGGGTCTTTTCCTACCTAGATGATTCTGTGATTCTCGATGTTAAAACTTTAGAGCTACTACAATGTGATGCTGCAGCTTCCCCATCTCTTTGTCTTGTTTTGTTTTGTTTTTCCTGTAGATATTATTCATTGTTTTCCATAATGCAAGGAAGAGTTACAGCAAGAAGAATTCTTGCTGCTGAAGTTAGGACAAAAGTCATAAGAGTAATGTCCTGTTTTTCTGGGGAAACCTCCACCTAGCTTGTTCTGGTAGATACATGCAGTATATTCATATGTCACATGTTGAATTAAAATATCATTTTAACCTACCTAGACATATATGTGGATGGTAACTATCTTATTTCTACAAAATTTCTTAGAATCAAAATGAATAAAGGCTAGCATTTTCAGAAATTATACTTGTAGAAACCTTCAACAGTTTTATTTTTATTTTCAGTTTCTATTTTACCTTGAGCCAAGTTCATCAATGTTCTTAGCACTGAATTTGTTTAGAATTATGTAGCTGAAAAACATTATTTTAAACTATAGCATGTGGACAACTTCAATAAAAGCAGTCAATTCATAGTAAGAAATAGTAAACCATCTTTAAAGCACAAAACAAAGCCATGGCAGACTGTCGTGGTGTCTGATGGTCTGTTTGTAAGGAAGTAGACTAAATTAAATCTGCAGTAGTTTTGTTCTTTAAAATATTGTGTTCCATTTTGTTTTCTCCAAATCAAAAAATTGAGGATATATTTAAATTTTGAAAAACAGAATAAAAACTGTTGCAATGGTAAAGATAGTGATTTCATTCTAGACTCTAAAGATGAAAGTAGTATTACTTTCCCTCTCTTCACAGCGGTTTGTGTTTCTTTTTTAAATTATCACTCTTTCTTATGATCTAATATTGAAGACAAGTTAATTTTAATTTTTTATTTTTTACAAGGAAATGAAAAAATAAACAGTTGAATAAATAGTTAATAGAAATCTCAAGATGGTTACTTTGATCTACAGTTTACAAATGATGACATTAAAGCATCTGCTTAGCCAGATGCTTCTGGTAGTTACTGAATGTTTGCATCTCTGGAGTGTATTGCCATGTTAGATAGAAATAACAAGCTGTAGTAAAACATCATCATTTGATTCTTCAAAGGTTTTGTTCTGGGCTTCTGCAGTATCTGTGTTTGTATGTACATATATATACACACTTAGGAATGTGTGTACATTCGTATTCTTTTTCTTCTGTGTTTTGTTAAACAGCTGGTTCAACTGCTTGCTTTTAGTACAAAGACTCTTGTGTATTGAATGGCCTCAGTAATTCTTGAAAACAATATTAATGCTTGGTGGAGTTTTGAAGAGAGAATAATTTGCTGCAATAATCTCTCTCCCTTTTGTGTGTGTGTTGAAATAGAAGAAACAGAAGGCGGTCTCTAATTAGAGTCCCTCATTGCCAAGAACATTGCCAAAATCCTTTTTATTTCTTTGCAGGGAGAAGTTTCTGATTCGGAATAGTGGGCTTTCCACTTAAAGATTAGTTAGGAATACATTTGTGATTGCCCAAAAGGGAATTTGTAATTAGATTGATGCTTTCTACCTTAAAAACTTTTACAAGCATATTTCTTAGGAACTGCTAAAGTGCTCACTAAAACTAAAATAAATGTTTAATCAGTAAGTACTAAATGCCTTCTTACAACATCAGTAACTACTAATCTGGAAAGCTTTTGTAGCAATTCTGGTTTTCTTATGATGACTGAAAAATAAATTTGTAAGTGAAGCTGTGGGTTTGGGGTGTTTTGGTTTGGTTTTGGTTTTGGTTTTTAGTATTTATCTGTCCACCATGAAGAGATGCTGACTTTCTGACTGCTAATGAATAAAAGGTCCATAAGAGTGGAAATCCTTTTGTATTAAAATAAAGCCGTAACTTGAAGAATGAACCTAAAATATCATCCCAGGAGAGGAAACTATCTTTTCAATGACTCTTACAGGCCAACAAAACATTCATTTTTTAAACTATTTAAAGTCAGGACCTAGAATCAATTGTGACACCAATTCTGAGGTGTCACAAGCATCCTTAGAGACAGCTGTCCATTGCTGGTTGCCCCTCCCATGATGTTCATCCTGAGTGGGAATACCACTTCATAATAAACAAGTGCCATCAAAATATCATAGGTGCAGTTTGGAGTTCTGTGCATTATCAGCCTAAAACCAGTGCTTTTATTGAGTCAATCTAGATGTAGTATGAAAGAGAAACTTAGTTTTATAGTATATAAATTTGCTGAACTGGTTATCTATTTTGTCATATTTTTAAGTGAAATTATTACAAGTAAAAAATTCCAGTGGTAAAATTTCCTTTCTTTAAAAAAAGTTAATTAGTGGAGTAGATTTATCTAGTAAAGGAAAATTGTCTCTAATAAGTAAACTTTAATTATTTTTTCATGGTTTGGTTGTTTTTTTGTGTGTGTGGTTTTTGTTTGGTGGGCTTGGTTTTTTTTAGCTTGATAACTGAGGGATTTTGCTTCATTGGAAACTATACTGTGAAAAATCAAAAGTTTGAGCAATAGCACTTTTTACATTGCTTCCTCTAACACTGGGACATTTAAACTCCTTCTCTTTACAGTTTGACTCATTATTTGTGCAGGCAAGTGAATTTAATCCCTGACTATAATGCTGCTACGTAAAGCAGAAAGCAATTTCCACATTCCAGATGACAGGTGGCTTTATTTTTGACCTTTGAAAAGGCCTTGCTGGATAAGGGTTTCTTTAAAAGAAAATCAGTCTTTATGCTTTGTTCTTGAAGAGCTCTATTTTAATTCGGTTTATTACTGAAGTGATGTTTTGAGGGGATAGTTAAGAATGGAAATCTAAAATTTCAGAGCCAGGGAACCTATATTATGTAGAAGGTGTTTCCTGATATACAAAGCAACTATAATATTTTATACTACTTTGAGTGGGATGATTATTAAGTCTTTTGAGTATGCTAATTGCACAGAAGATGGAGCGAGTGTATTAACTTTTTCCCCCTTAAACAGGCAACTGCACATGTATGGAGCTGTCTAGGTTATATAATCAGAGCATGAAACGGTAAACACAATTTTAGTGTGAAATGTGTGATATTTCACCCTTGATTCATGTGTTGGATTTTATCTATGCACTGCTATATGTTATCCTGTATCCTCAAAGGACTGTATATCTATGAACCATATGTTTTTTTCTTAATAGCTCATTTTGCTCATATCACTTTGCAGCTGACCTGTTAATTTAACCTCTAGAATTCATACCCAAAGAACTGCAACAATCCATCTTCGAATTACAGTTGTAAATACCTGCAGTTTTGTCACCCACCGACTAGACTTTATTCACACCTGCTTATTCTAGCAGAGAATGTCAAAATAGGTGCTATATGACACTTATGCCTTTGGTGAGAGTGTGCAAAAGAATGATGCTTATCAACTTCGGAGTGCAATAGATGAGAATTTATCATTACTGAGTCTCTGTAAAAATCTTGAGGAGGAAGAGTAGTGGTATTATACAAATACTGTAGGGTTTTATATCCGTAGGAAAAGTTTCATTTTTCTTGGTAAGCCTTCACTGGATTTCTTCTTTCAACACTTCTGTCACTCAGATCATTAGAGAATTTAAACTTTTGAGTTTACATTATAGTAAAATTTAAGGGAAAAAAACAATTACAGTAAAATTTAGGGGTATATTTGATGGAGATGCAGACTGTTTCTTTAGAGGGCAGAGGCAGTGCACATGCAAGCATGTATTGTAATCCAGTCTAATGTATCTGTTGTCATGCTTGTGGAATCTGTTCATGGAGTTTACATATGACAGTTGTCTTCTTTTGATTGCCTTCCTATAGTTTTTATATAAGACAGGTCTGCCAGTTCAGCAGACTGATGGTATTCTCTTATAAATTGTTGCTAGACAGCTTTCAGTGTCTGAATCTTTATAAAATGCATGATGAAGATTTTACTGACTTTGTTTTAGTCTTATTACAGTGTTGACAGTTCCCAGATACGTAAACTCAGGTTCAGTGTCATTATCACTAGCTGCCTTGTAGAATTATTGCAAAGAGAAGCTGGATGGATTGATTTATTTGGGTTTGTTTGTGGTTTTATTGTTGAGAGTTGAAAAAGTGTCTGTCATGGTCAAAACAGATTTGACTTGCTGAATTTAATTCATTGCAAGTTAACAAACATTTAATAACTGCTTCAGGTATTCAGAGAGAAAAAAAAAAAAAGAGAATCTTATAACTGCTTAGGGAAAGCACCTTTCCTGCACCTCTCCCAGGCTTGACTTCACTCCAGACACCTCTTCTTCCCCCTTCCTGGTCTTCACTCCCCTTGTTACTGCTGCAGGCTACACTGTGTCTCATAGCAGGGCAAAGGGTAGTGCAGGAGATTGGAGTTAGGACATAGCTGCTTGTTCCTTACTTCACCCCCTCACCCCCATCCATACTTTCTTAATCGTGTTCTGCCCCAGTGCTTTTGTGGATGTATCTATTGTAGCATAGGCTTACCTGCAAAACACAGTCGTTCAACACTGAACTTCTGATGTTTAACTTCACCATTGTAGAAGCTGAGAGTTCACACTCAAGTAAGAAGCATCTGGTCAGTTGTTTCATCTTTCAGTTTTACAGAGTCAGTTTCTGTAGTTTGTTTGGATATCAGCAGTAGAATTCATAAGCAGCTTTATTCATTGTGTTATTGCTTCTTAACTGTTGACTTGATGCCTGCTGAATTTTGTGTCTTTGTGGTATTTTGATGTCTTTGTGTATTACTTTTAGACAGTTTTGTAACTTGAATAGTGCCTCTTCTTAATACCTCAGAGAATGGATCTAAGTCTTCATGGAAGTCTGTTTCTAAGTGTTAGAACTACTTCCTTTTACAGTGTTGAGATTCTGTTGTCGTCTGTTACCAAAATGCAACATAAAAATTGGCAAAGAACCTTTAGTTTAATAGTAAGATTATAGCAGGAATAAATTGGTTCTGTACATAGAGGAACTGTTCCTACTTCTAGATGACACATCTACATTTTATATGCAGGTCAGCAGTATGAATAAACTAACTTTTACAAAGAAAACTTACAATCTTAAGATAGGGTTGTGAAAGCAAAAATGTGAGTTAAAATAGAAGGCATTAGAAAATCAGGAGTGTTGCCCAAACATTTTTGGGTAATTCAGATCTAGTGTTCTATAATTTCTTAGTCAGAATCAATAACAGAATCATTTCATTCATGATTCCACCCAGCACTGTGCATGCTGCAACCAGTTTAGATATATCCACTCTTTTCAGAGTACAGAAAAATGCTAAGAGAAATAGTAAATCAGTGTTATGCCAGTGTGGAAAATTACAAAATTATTTCCATTTTTTCTCCACTCTTGCTAATACTATTTTTGTGCATTCTCATTCGAAGAATGGTATGTGCAAGTGGAAAACCAATGGAGAGTTGATTATTGCAAGAGTTCAAACTTCAGAAATTTTTAATTGTATATCATTGAGGACTGTTAATTTAATGCTTAAAAATTGTGCTTTTTTGCTTGAGGATCTTGCTATCTTTTTCTAAAAGACAAAATTTTGTGTATGTGAATGTATCAAGGTTGTCATCAAGGTAAAAATGATAGGTTATGATGTCACTGCTCTGCTGGTCTGCTAAAAAAGTTGTAATTCAGCCCTGAACTTTAATTTTCGGGAAATGCTCGCATAATAAGTCTTCAAAACAAAAGTGCTGTCGTCTTGATTAAAAGCAGCTATGAAAAGATGTGTAGATGCTTGAGGTTCTAAATGTAGAGCCAAATTGATGCTGTGTATTTGAAAAGTTGTGAGGCAGGTAACTGCCTAAGATCTCAGGGCAGTTACCATGCTGTGAAAGTAAGTGTACTCTCGTTCCATTTTAAGTTGGTGAGCTACCTGAGCACACGTGCTTCTGTCAGCTGAAATGGAAGATATGGGTTTCATTTAGATCATCTGCAAGTCCTACTCTATTCTGGGCTGGTTTGCTCTGTCATATTTGTATCTTGTTTTGAGTTTACTTTTTAGGTCCTTAATAGAATTTAAATTCTATTAATGCAGTTTAGCTTCAAAAGGGCGCATTTCAGATTCTTACTGTACTAAGTACTGCTATGTGACTGTATCCTTGAAGTATGTATCTTGCACATCTCGTTGAAGTGAAAGAGAAGTAATTTATGCTTTAATTTGCCATAGAACTTACTGCCTCTTCAGAAGACACTGCAAAAAGAAATCTTAGAAAAGGATTTTACAAGATTGTACATATGCTCCTCATTTTATACAGGAAGTAATTGAAACCTGAAAAAATAGCAAACCTGCTGCAGAAAGAAGAAAAAGTTTTGTTTTCCTGGCTCACAGTCCTGTGCTTAATCACCCATTTAATTTTTAGTTATTTGGGCTAATTATTGGCAAGATAGGCCACACTTCAGTTCTTTTGCTACCATAACTAAATTGACTTCAAAAGAGTTAGATCCTAGTGGAAAAAGAATTGCCAAGCTTAATAACTTTGCATTAATATCTCCATAATGCCTGTTACTCATTCAAGCCCTTCTATATTTTACAGATTATTGCTCAGTTGTAACACTTGTGGACCCATCAGATGTGAAGTTAACGTGCACTCTTTTTAACGGAAATCTGGATGCCCTACCAAAAATCTACAAGGTTGGGGATATTGTACGATTTCATAGAATAAAGGTATGTACTAGGGTGGGGGCAGTTTATGTACTTGCTTTTTTGTGTTGAGAGGACTGTAGGAATAATTTAATTCTTCATGTACTGAATTTAACCCACGGAGACATTGGATAAAGTAGTTGATGGATAATACAGCTGCAGCTATGATGGATCAAAACTGAAAACAAGCTGTCAAATTTTTTAAACAATAGAGCACTAACCTGGTATCTCTCTTTAAAAACAGTGTTAGATGGGGCTGTGACAACTGCAGCTGAGTATGTGTTAAACTCAATGACAAAAATCATGTGGTCATACTTCTAGAAATTAACTGACATAAATGTGCCCAATTTATTCATTTAAAAAATAATAGAATTGAGCTTCTGTTATGGAGCAGTTTAGATCTGGAGAATTACTCAAGCAAATGTAACCTATGTGGGGTTGTCAGTGTGCACTGTGATGTTTTCCTGCCTTATCCCCTGTTTACCTGTATCAAAGGCCATGAAGGAACCAGTGTTTCTAGCTTTGGTACTGCTTCTGCTGGATGTTTTCCTTAGGCTTCCTGCAGCTGTGTAGGGAAGGGAACCACACTAAAGAGGCCGAATGGAAGTCTTGCAATGCTGAACTATACTTAAAGAGGGATACAGTAGTACTAAAGACATGATTTTACCATCTTACATGTTAATTGACAAGAGAACCAAACATAGTTATATATTTTTGCTTAAAATAATTATAGTAGAAATGAGTAAATGTCCTGAAAGAAGACATTTAAAAAAAAAAAAAAAAAAGGCATATTTGAACACTCTTGAGAGATCTAGGAAATTTAGCATTGTACAAGAGGATGATGAAAGGGATGAAGATCAGTAGTACTAAGCATATATGTTTTGATATGCTGTAGCAGGAGAACAAAGAAAAAATACCATGGAAATAAATGTAAAAAGTGAAAAGATTTATGCAGTAATTGAGATTTGTACCACTGAGGTTTTTAAGAAAGAACTTGTTAAGATTCATAAACAGTCTTCTGCTATTCATTAATATTATTAATATTTACAATTGAGAGAGAAATTAGCTAACCTATTCTAGGTTAGTATAAAGCTTCCTTAAGGTCACCTTTATTAGGTGACCTTAGGAAGATACCTTAGGACTTAGAGTGGAATGAAACAGTATTTAGATTTTGAAGCTTGCATGATTTGTTAGTATTAGAAGATCATTGATTTGACTTCAGATGGGAAAGTCTTAGGATAAATTTTAAATTCTCTCTGAATCCAGCAGGGTGTTACACAGATATACATGTTTCTGAAATTCAGTAGAGGGAGAAACAGGTTTATTGATTCTGAAATCAAAACACATATTTTAGAATATATGTATGTAAAGGGAGAAAGCAGAAAGGAGACTGATTAAAATCAAAGAATTGAAAAATTGCATATCTCTGATGGGTTAATACTGGAAATTTTTTTTTGGAGATGTGGGAAGTGCAGGTTAAAAAAACCCCAACAAAGAACAAGGACAAGCACTGCCAGGGTTGTTATGTATGCACCTCTTTCTATTCAAATAAAATAATGTTTCAGCTCCACTATTTATCTTTAATATACATTATTAATAAATGTATAGTAATTTTTATTATTTATATAACCTGCTGATACAGTACATGTAAGAAACCTCACCTTTCCCATGATTTGGCATAAAATTTTTGAGGAGATCATTGTAAAACCCTTGTCAATTGGAACTTCATTCTCCGAGATGGTATTTTAGTATGTAAAGGTAGGGTCTGTTCATTCCCTCCCCTTATTTTTAATCACAGCTGAGCTGTTCAAAGTGGTTTCTAACCCTAACTGACCTCCAGCTGTGCAGTCTGTATCTCCTCACATGCATAAGCTGACAGCTTGTTTAATTGCATTCTAAGTTGGAATGATCTACAGTCACTAAGTCATCTTTTTCGGGATGAGAATGTTTTGACTACCCCAGGCTAACAAACGGTTACTTTGGAAGCTTTCATATCTGATCTGAGCAGGTAAAAATCTGACATAGAAGCCTGGTGTCAACTGCTGGAAGTGAACGGCGAGAGGGGTGACCTATTCCTCTCTTTCACCTATGACCAGCATAGTATATGTGATTGCTGTGCAACACAGTTTTCAATTAAAAAAAGAATCTAATTAGAGTCTAATTACACTGTCTGCCATTCCTCCTTCACTCTCTTCTTTCTCACATGCTCTTAGTTTGAATGGAAAGCAATTGAGGGTAGCAGAGGCCAGTCTTTTCAGACCTGTGCTTACAGACAGACATAGTCCTGGCAGTGTGCATTCAGATTTACCTGTCCCAGACTTTACCTGTCCCAGATTTATGTGTCCCTTTTCAGAGACTTCTGAGAAGCTCACATTTTTAAAATAGGTTTGCTATCAATGACAGCTCCCAGCTATGCTCTCAACTACGCTCTCAACTGCTGATGAGTAACTTCTCTCCAGACTAACACAGGTGTTGACAATGTCTGGTGGTTCAGAGCTAAAAACTTCATGGGGAGTATTCTGTTGGGATTACTCTGGGTAGTGAGTAATTTTGTTTGCTCAGTATTTGTTGCAGACAATAAAAATTTTAAGTGAAAGATTTAGTTTTAATTATATTTCTGTTGACATTTCTTGAAGTTATTATGACTTCTTGTTATGATTTCTTATGGATTATAGTACTCAGTGATACTATACTAATGATACCTACTAATACTTAACATAGTAATACTATACCTAGTAATACTTAACATATCATTTCTTCCTCTAAGTTACCTACTCCAATTGTTAAACAAGTTTGCCATTATTTCTAGGAGCAGTCTCTCTTCTGCATTTTGGTGGTAATTTCCTTGACTCTGTGTATTCCCTCCTTCAGTTTAATTCAGTTTGTCCCATTGAAGTTGATTCCTTCTCTATTTTTCTACTTGAAGCGATGTGGAAGGTCGGGAGAGAGACACAGAGGTATCTGCTTGTTTATTGCGAGAGAGCTCTGGCTGCAGCTGTCAGGTTGATAAGGATGAGAGAGCAAAGTCTGAGTCTTAGATATCGACCATACTGAGTGAACGTTAAACTTGGGCAGAGTTCAGCTGCCACACTGTTAGTGTCCTCTGAGTAAATGTGGTGCAAATATATAAACTTGGTCAAAGTCAGGTTTGAGATTTGTTGCTAAAAAGTACATCTAAGAACATGTGGTCTGCAAAACTTAAACCCTCTTTTCAAGTCCTTGCTTTGAAGTGTCAAAACAATTTATTTTATTTTATTTTTTTTTTGTGAGTAACTGTGACATCTTTATTTAACACAAAGAAACCAACATTTTTCTCAAAAGTATCAGCATTACTTTTGGCTTCCCTTTGAAAATAATGTAAGGCAGGCAACTCACTTTGAAGTTTTGATGAAATTTAAATTAAAATCAAGTATTTGTCGTATAGTAAATAATGTCAGGAAATTCACTATAGGCAATGATGGAGTTTCTCCATAATTTGAAAGCTGAGAATTTTGCACATATGTTTTCTCAAAATTTCATCTGAGTATTTTCTGTCAAGTTACCTGAGCAAGTCTTAAATATGTAGGAAATATTTCCAAATAATAATTTTTTACTTTACTACTATCATTTCTCAAATACCCTATGCCACTTTGTCAGAGGAAGATTTCTAAAGCAGTCTCACAATGACTGCTCTTTTGATTTTTTTTTCTTTTAATTATTATCAAAACAGAAACCATTTCAGCTAGTTTATATATACTTTTCACATACTTTTTTTTTTCCAAGAAAACTATGTATTGTTTATTTTATTCTTTAATTTGTTTTCCATTCCTGCAGACATTTCTGATAATCTTATTTTGCAGGCAGCAATTCTCAGGAATAGTAGAGGATAAACTGTAATTTATGGTCCTAATACCTAGGTGTATTTTTCACATCTTCATAAAAATTCATTTTATTTCCATATGAATAGCCTTGTTAACTTTATTTTGGACAGTGCCGGCAGATAGATTTTGTGCTTTGTTTTTCTTGTGGTTATACTTAAACATGTTCTAAATGGTTTAATTTATGTAAGGACAGAGATTATTTACTAAGTTACTTGAAATTGCTTCTCTATTTCTTTATTACCTCTCTGTTCCTGGAGCTGGAGATACACTGGGATTTCTTTATTAAAATACAGGAAAGTAGAATCAGCACACCGTATTATCCAAACTTGTTTAGACTGTGATTTACTCTACTCAGTGTGAGAAAACATTTACAAAATATAAGGAAATATACCAAATTTATTCAGGTGAGATTTTTGACAGGAAACATTTTTTCATATAACCAGTGTTAGTGACAACTTTTACGGAGCAATTTATCTCTGGGTCTGATCCAGTGTTAATGCTCAGGTTAAGTTGTTTAGCATATTTTTGAGCAAAAAATGATTAAATTAGTAACAACTTTAACAAATACTAATTTTTGTTGGACTATTAGTCTGTTTTCGTGTTCCATTGTGGGATAGTATATCATTCAAATGCTCCATCTATAACTTTGTTGTAGCTCAGAACCTACAACAAAGTTATAGATCCTGCTGTAGCTCCTGAGGTGTGTGCCAAGCAAAATTCCCGTGGTTCTGTGACTGGGCCATACCCTTCTAGCAACTGGACAACATCCCTTTCAATACAGCCATTCTCTCTGTTCCTTCACAGAGCTTCTTGCTCTTGGAATCTTGTGATCAGATTTTGTTGGAGAGGGAGGGAATCTTTTTGTCACTGTTACTTGCATGAGGTATCTTGCTTCTATGTCAGCTGAACCCCCTTTGTGTTACACAAGAGTGGCCTGTGCTTATATATATGGGTTTAATTGAGGGGAAAAAATTGCTCACTACCAGTAGCTCTAATTCCTGCAGATGCATTACCTGTAGACAATTTTGCACTCTCTTTCCTTTTCCCTAGTATCTCACATATTACTTTTCTGCAGTTAAAGAAAGACTGGGAAGTGGTATGCGAACATTGCTCTTCTATTTTGTTGTCAGTCATGAATTACAGGGATCACAAGTTTTTGACTTCTGCATAGGTAAAAGAGACCTTATAATGAGGTCTTAAGCTGAATGTATGCTCAAATTGGAATAGAAGTTTGGACAGTGCATTTCAGATGATGCATTCAAGTAAAAAAAAAAAAAAAACCCAAAAAACCCAAGCCACACAACAAAACTTGTCTTGAAATAATTTTATATGCATAACTAATAATCAGTTTTAAGCTTAATGTACTCATGTTTGAAAATATTATCTTGAATTCCTGATCCTTCCATAAATCAATAATTACATTTATTTTAGGAAATCTTCCTCCTTAGTATAAGAACATGCACATTAGCTTAGTCTATGTTGTTTTACAAAGCATTTTTTTACATTCTAAGATGATTTGTGACTGCAGTGGTTTCATAATAGTCCTTTGCTTCTGCAATTTAACGATCAGTTTTGATGGAAAACTACCTTGGAGATGCTATTATTCCAGCTTTAAACACTGCTTACTATCACACTTTTCTCTTCGATTGAGCGAGATGAATAATACCAGCTTCAGTAAAAAGAATAAAAAATTCAGGTTGCTGTAAATCTATTTATAAATATTCCAAGATCAGATTCCTCTCAGTAAGCGTATTCGGGATAGATTTGTACCCCATAAAAATTGCTGGAATTATTGTCTACACAGTTTGTTGAGGTGTCAGTTTGCCTTTTGTTTTGTTCTTTAGTTTATAAAAACTATGCCAAAGACTCCTGCAAAACGTATTGGAATTTGTGTCTGCTTAGAACAAGACAAATGCAATGTATCTGCCCCATTGTTGTCCCAGAAGATATTTTTGTTTAACAACCATTATTTACTTAATTTATTTACAATTGTCAGGTAATTTTTACAGGATAGCTGTCTGCCCCCTTTCCCTTTTCTCCCTCCTATTTTTTAAAAGAAATCCCCAAGGCCCCTAGAAATGACACAAAATCGAGTGAGCGAGCGTTGTTATCATATAGAAAAGTCTCAGATTAGTTCTGTTCCCTAAGTTTACTTCAATGTCAAAATCATTTGTGTGTGGAAAATAGAACTAGTTTCCAGTATCACTGCTTTAACTTGAGCCGAGATTTGCTGAGAGTGACATAATGAAACATTTGCCCGCAGATTTTGTTCATTTTACACTCCAGCGATTCCCCATCACTTTAGCAATGATTTGTTTTTAAAGGACAAGCCTTGAGAATTTTTCTTGACCGCGTTCTGTTCTGCGGGTCTGACATAAGTAATTTTCCAGCTGTGAAATATTTTGTTCTGTAACCCATTTTACATTTACTTTTCCTGTTTGTTCTGTTGTTCCCTATTTAATGTTGTTGAATGTTTACTTTTGAGACCACTCAGTGGCATCTCCACATACTTAACGCCTAAAGACATTTGGGTTTGCTTCAAGATCATTGGTAATTTTTCTCAACATGTCACTTCAGGTTTACCTTCTCCCATTTTATTTCTTTTGTTATTCTATACTGCCTTTCCATACATTAAAGCTGATTTCAGATCCTCTAAATAAGGATGCTAGGAGATGTCAGAAGTGCAGTGTGTTTAAGCACAGCCACATGTATGATCAAAACATGAATTAAAGTATTTGGGAAAAAGGAAAAATAGTTCATGATGAAATATTAGTGGAAGCCCAGGGAGACAAAGTAGTTTCTTGAACTGGTTTCCTGAAAGGTTTAGAGTCCTCATAAATTGGCTAGAGGTCTAGCATAGAATTTTTATTAAGAAAGAAGTCAAGATATTTTGATGATGATTTGAAAGAATTAGTGAAGAAATATATCAGTAGGTAAACTGGAAATTACAGCACTTCATGAAACA
This sequence comes from Chloroceryle amazona, assembly GCA_027560015.1. Classification (NCBI taxonomy): domain Eukaryota; kingdom Metazoa; phylum Chordata; class Aves; order Coraciiformes; family Cerylidae; genus Chloroceryle; species Chloroceryle amazona. Next base: position 41,881 of record JANHFX010023008.1, on the reverse strand, counting down.
TTTGACATGTTAGACAAGATACTTAAAAATATGCTTGAAGTATCTTTGTATAGTGGATGAATGAGTAAAAGTGATGAGCTTTCCTCCCCTCTGGATGTCACCTATTTTGAGAGCCTATTGGAATATAATGCCAGTGGCAGCAGTGAAAGTAAATCTCTGTATATATATTAGATAACAGTGTTATGCTGGAACATTTTTTTCCAGATCATGGGTAATGGGCATGAATTGTTTATGAGGCTGTGCATTTTCCTGATTTGTCCCTGGGCTTGTATTTTTATTATTTAAACCTAAAGGTTAACAACTTAAAGCTTTTTAGTGTTACAATGAAGAAAACCGACTTCATGAATTGATGTGCTTCATTTGTCAGGTCTGGAGAATGCTTAAGTAAGTTAGAGTTTGTTCTAGAGATGATCCTTATTGTATTTATGCATTATGTCAAAGTAGCAGAGATTAAAGGAGTTCTGAAATTGAACTGCTTTGTTCATGGATTTCCAAGGAATATTTGATTTGTGAGCTTTTCACATTTCAGCGCGTTTATAAAAGATAGGCCTAAATCATTGGCAATATTTTGGTAAAAAATGTTGCTGATTAGAACTCCTGTCACATTTTTCAGAAGCTGCACTCCTAAATCAGTACAATTTTCAACCGTTTGAAAATGGAGCACTGGGAATTCTAAACTAGACTGTCTCACAAATAGCTATATTGAGAAGTCTTGTTGCTTTTTTTTGTAAATGAATTTTAATTAAAAAGGAGTAGATCAGCATAGCTGTTTTGAGATTTCTGGATAATGAGTCATGCAGCACTGATGTGTGTGTGTGTGTGTATAAATTGCAGAGAACAATAAGACTAGTCTAGATCCTTGAAGGAATGTTTCAGGCTTTGAACATTGTGTTTTCTATGGTAGCAGATACACAGGATAAATCAGCAGAATACAGGGGATCTGCCATGTGCAGAGCAGTAGTCATAAGAATAATTGTGAAAGCTGTGTCCATAATTCAAGGGATGACAGCTGGTCACTGTTTGCTTTATTAAAAAAAAAAAAATAGCTCCTAGAACTGATATTTTCTTTTTCAGTTCTGTACTACCAGGAAAAGGGGCTGTTGTGAGAGGCAGAAAACAAAAATCCATAGTAACTTCACTCCTGCCATCACTTTGTGACCCTCTAAAAATTAATTTCTCTTGCACCTCAGTTCCCTCATCTGAAGCATTCCCCACACAAACATTTTGAAATTTATGAATAAAATACTCTGCACTGATGCTGTTAATTTACAAGTAGGTATTTTAGTCTGCCATTAAAAAGGTAATTGTGTTAGATTATATTTTTGCTTCTTCGCCTATTTTTTTTTTCTTATGCTCATGGAGTTAACTCCATGTTTAGCTTTTACTTTGACTCCGTTCTCCTTATTCTCCTTATACCACCAGGAACAAAAAGGATCACTGATCCATTGCTCATGGACATGATAAAACAGAAATGTATGTGTATTTCGATGCAGTGCAACCATTTTTATTTTTTTTTCCCCCTTCATATTTTGTTACAGATCAGGGAATACAACGGACAGATGCAGGGAGTTACAAGTGTGGGATTTGCATCCTTGACGTTTGATGGAACTGTAGGAGCACCAGTAATTCCTCGAACCTCTAGCAAAATGTACACTTTCATGGATGAAGAACAGAAAACAGTAGAAGAGTTACGTCTTTGGGCAGCCAGTAAGCTTTCTGTCTCTGGACCAGCAGCAAAATTGTCTGGTGTTCAGCCAATGCTGTACTTTGATCTCACTTGTCAGCTGGTAGGGAAAGCAAAAGTGGATGGATCATCGTTTCTTTTAAAGGTAGATTTATTGTTTAAAAAAAACTTGTATTTTTTAAGACATTTAATTCATTTTTTCATAAAATAGACATATTCATTTAAATGTTATATAGATTAATATTCTGTGGCTAAACAAATTTATGTTCCTTGACCATTCTGTTTCTGTAAAAACAAAACAGAAATCACAGTGCTCTTTAAACTTGTTCCTTTATTTCTTTAGAGAATTCTGTAATATGGCTCTGGTATGGATCATCGTTTCACAATTGTTTGTAGATAAATATCACAAAATTCTTGAAGTTGAAAAATACTGTTACAGTTAAAATTTAACCCCGTTTTTTAATTATCAGCAATTACTGCTTTTCTAGATCTACTGCATATAATTAATGCAATAAGTAGCACTATCTAGAAAATGAATGACTGGATTATATTATCTGTCTTGATGAATTTAAAGTAGGTTCTTCTCGTTATATATAAGCACTTCGGGGAGCAGCACTCACCCAAATTACAAAATGAGAAGTCCTGCACAACAGGAGAGTGAGCACCAAGGGTGATCCAGCTGCTGTTTAGAAAGGTGTTCTCATAATTTTCCTGGTTTAGCTCCAGATGTATGAATCTGGTGTTGTTCTGAAACTCCTCTGTACTTCTTTTTCTTTCTTTTATAAGTTGATTCTTAAAATGTGAGTGATGAACAGCCTGTTATTTTCCATTTTATGTCTTCATAAAATTAGTTATTGGTTCTACTATATTATGCTGTATTGATATGACATTTATAGAAACAGCACACTGTGTTATTTCTTCATTATAGCAGCAAAGATTTTTCTCGTGCAGAACAATGAATACACTACACAGAAACAAAACTTAAGTGTCAGCCTATAATATGCTTTGCAGCTGTTAGAAATAACTTCATTTAATTATCTCATGTGAAATAGATGTCAAATGAGACAGTAAATTTCAGAATGTTGTGGTCTCTAATTAAGTTGTTCATTAATAAGTAAATGTTAAGCATTGAAGGAGCCTTGGCAAGGACAGATACAAGTGCTTTCTGAAATTATTAATATTTCTTTACACTCCTTTTGGTGTTGAAAGATCTGAAGTCGATTTTTTGTATAGTATAGATAATGTCTAGTGGGGGAGAACTTAGGAGAGACTTAGGAAGGTAAAAGTTTGAAATCAAGTAACAGTAGATCAATTTTTCTGATCCTTAATTCCTTTGACAGTACACTTTTTTTTTTAGTAGTATAAAGTATTAGATATTTAAAACTGTATTAAAATGCATCAGACAAGCGTAAAAATGATTAACAATAGTGTGCTCTTGCTAATTTCCTTCATTTTTTACACATGGCAAAATCCCTCTCATAGCAAATGTTGGTTGTGACAGAAGAGAAGCCTTTCTAAAAAATTGTAGACTGATCTCTGATTATTTTCT
>JANHFX010023008.1:0-38606 GCA_027560015.1 Chloroceryle amazona | reverse complement strand
CACAAAACCCAGATTCAGTAGCAGCAGAACTTGAGTTCTCATTAAATATTATTATTATTTTATTTTGGTTATACATTTTATAATAATGATTTAAATTTTTCATGTCATTCCAAGAATTGTATAATCCACCATAAAGTATAATGATTATTTTAAGCATTGAGCTCATGTAACTAGTGGGGATTGCTTCAAAGAAGAATAAAATGAATTTCACTGATTTTGTGCATCACCCACAGCATGACTTTTAATATTATGCTTGATAAATTTAATTGGGATATGCACAGTACCTGAGGCTGACACAGCATAAAGACTCTATCGCTAACTTGTCAGTGCTTACCTATTTCTGAGAATTTTGTTATTCAAACTGATGGAGGCTAAAAAACTCAACACTAAAAATTATTCTGTCATTTATGCTTTTCCTAGGTGTTTTACTGTTATTCTTTCTTTCCTTCTGTCTGCCAGTTAAATTGTCTACATTAAGCTATGTGATAGAATGAACATACTCTGCTGAAGAGAGAAACAGGTTTCATTGTGCCTCTCCCATTTCAGTGTTTTGCCAACCATGGTGATCAAAGGTTGTCACTAATGATTCCCTAGCTCCAGTCTCTTTGTGACTACTAATGGAATCATTTGCTGTTTTTTTTTTTTTTATCCAGGATTAATTTAATCAGTGTTGATGTTTAGACCAGTGTTGGTTTTTGTAACCAGGTCTTCTCTGTTTTCTTCCATAATTTATGTAAAGTGAAGCTAGCAAACTCCTGAGGCAGAGAGCTTAATCTAGTTTGGTATTTGTGCAAGTAAAAACCAAAACCAACTACCTGTCTAAGGATTTTGTTTTTCTTGTAAAGAAAGCTTACTGGTTTACAAATTCCTCCAAAAGCTGTCATGATGCTAAACCCCTTAGTTCCTCTGGTAAAGGACATTTTAAAGCTGAGTAGAATCCCTGTAACCTGACAAGGAGCATTCAAGTTATTTCAATCTGTTTGTCAGATCCATCTCTTAAGTGTAGAGATACTGGTGTCCCAAGTAAAGCCAGTTGAAAAATAATGGGAAACTTGACGAACTTAAGGCTCTTTATTTTGTCAAAGTGATTAAATTCATTAGCACTAAATCTATGTTCCTCGAGCTTAGCTCTGGAAGAGGTTTGATAGAGGTTTGATAATTGAAGCAATAGGCAACCTCTCTTTCAAAGGTGGTTTTAAGTATTTCATGGTACAGGATCAGAAGATATTAGGCTTATTTGTTGATCTGTGGCAGCATGTACCACCTCATTCTCTGGATCCTTGAGAATACATTCTTATTTGGGAACATTCATTTGATGTTATGGACCATTTCCACTCTGAAGAGTTTTCTCTCTTATCTCTTGATTTGGGATGAGTAGTTCAACCATGAGTTATTCTCAATGTATTTCCACATGGCTTTACTGATTCTTGGATCTTTTCCTGTGGGCCCTTTGATCCATAGCAGTTAAGAATAAGGAGTAGAAGCTTTGGCATTTTTTTTTCCCTTACCTTTTGCAGTACCTAACTCATGGAACAAAATGCCTTGGTATCACAAGTTACCATCTGTTGAACCTATATGCATGAATTCCTATAAAATGCAGCATTTCTGTCTTACGGTCCAAATGCCTCTAGATTTATTTTTTTCTGTTATTTCATATTATTATTTACGTTGTCTTCAAGAAGAGTATATCTTCAGGAGCTCAGGAAACCATAGTTTACAGGATATATTACACAGTTGTAATTCACACTTTAACGTTTGGTTTAAGTAGCAAGATTTTGGTTCCAAAAGTCCTAAATCTATTGGTAATCTTACTTCTCCACAATATCTTTAGCAGCTCAAAAATAACTCTTGATATTTCAGTACCTGAGTGTATCAAGAACTTAGCTTTAGGTAAAACATTGCAAGAATCCTTGTTATTGAGTGTATGCTAAATACTGGTGTTTTTCTAGTCTGTTCTGGATAACTGGCAGTGTCTATTGATGTGGGAGACACCAGTAATTAAGTATATGCTGTGTACTCAGTCTTCACATAGTGTAGGTGAAATAGTTAACCCCCAACATATAACAGGATTGAAATATTCAATATAGACAGTTCTGGATATGGTAACTTATAGTACTTGTATATGATGGATAAATAGTTGAAATTTTTCTAGTCCTGAATTTTTCTTTTTTTTAATATTAACAAATCCCAAGTCTTAACACTCGATCATATTCTCTATAGAGCTTATTTTATACTCTGTATGGGATAATAATAATAATAAACCAACCCCATAAAATCTAATTTAAGTATTTAAAGACTGAGAAACCAGGTAAGATTTCTTATTGTTATCAACTTTTAATCAAACAACATATTTGTTAAAAAAAAAGTTCTTTAATATCTCAGTCGAAAGTATTCTGAGCATACTGAAATAGTTTGTTTGCATTTCAGGTATGGGATGGCACAAAGTGTCCCTATCCAACATGGAAAGTGCCTGTAGAAGAAAGAGACCTGGAAGGAGAAAAACTGCTTCTTCATCAGCTGCGAAATCTAACAGTGGACATTCTGGTCTATGATAACCATGTACAACTGGCAAAATCACTTAAGGTAATGCACAGTTTGGTCTTTCTAACTCTCATTTTGTGGCCTATTTTATGTTTAGAGCTCAATTTGGAGAACATATCAATTCAGTTCTGCTGTTAATTAGTTTCAAATGTTCCTCTTTATCTTTCATTGTATTTCCTATACCTTTTTGTCTGAATGCAAAACTCCTTCAACATGTGTAAAACAGCCTCATTACCCTAAAATTGCCATGAAAGAAATTCTTCCAATTAAGCAGTTCTTTCCAGACATTGTAATATCATACACAGTCCTCTGAAAATAAAGCACACAGAAAATGTATTCTGTGCTATATTCTTTTAAATGGTACAAACTGGGGTTAAACTTGTAGTCTCATTAAAGGCCTGTAATTCTGAAGTCAATAAAAGATTTTCCGTTCTATACACTTCTACAATTTGCAGAGCAATCTTCATTTAGTAGGTCAGTAATGTTGATTATGCTTAGATAGAGAAAACAACATAATTAAACATTTGATCTTCAGCAATACTGCCATCTTGCTTCTGAACACAGTAAATTAGCAAAGAATACATGTTTCATTTTATGCCTTGCCCTCTATACCCAAGCATCATTTTTAAGAAAGTGTTTACCAGAAAATAAAGATAGGTGATAAGTATTTGTTAGGCTGGGACTATCAGCAGACAGAAAATCCATTTGATCCATTAATGTCCACTCATAAATAAATCACAGATAGCAAAATAACTTGCCTTTGTTTAAGAATTCATAACAAAACTGACTCCCAGATGTATTTCATTGCTTGGAGGTGCTCATCCAGAATTTTTCTCTTGCTAACTGGTGTAATGTATTGATACAAGTGACTTCTGATGTTCCAGTGAAATAATATGTTTTGAAAACTAAGGGGAAAATATTTTAATATTAATGTGTTTTCTTGAGTAGCTGATGATACTCCCTTTACTACTTTCTTCCATTTACATTCAGGAATTCCTATTGAATATGTGCTGCATGGCTTGTCTTCAGCAACTTCTCTCCATGTTTTTCCTTCCTTTTCCTTCTTTCTTACCTCTAAAGCATCTGTGCCTCTGCTGGATATTGTGTTGTATAATAGAAGCTCTAATGTCAAAGGAAACTGTTAAGAAACCTGGTTTGACCTACTGAGCAACAGGGGCTGTTTTCCTCCTTCTGGCTGTGTCCAAAGATGCAGTAGTTTCACTCATACAAGCTGCAGAAGTAGTTATTTTTGAACACCATTTAGTGGATTGTCTTACTGGAGTTACTGGATTCTAACAGTTAAACTTTAGGAAATTTTATTAAGTTCAGGTTGCAATATGTGCAGTTGAATTTCACAGAATAAAGATAAAAAAAAATGAGGGGACTCTTTTCTAAAATGGAAGATCTGATAAAGGGTTTGGTTATAAATACAGGTGGAAATTGTGTCATATTGTAAGAAAGTATAATTGAAATACCCTATATTAATCTGTGTAATATTTTAGTTAGTCTTAGGCAAAGTTGGTGGAGTTTTTTAATTCATTTATGTAGAAGTATAAAACAGGAGAGTGTTTAGTGTATGCATGTGCACCTTCCCAAGTGTGAACAGGAGAACAGTGTAGACAGAAACGGTACAAGAAGTTTTGTCAGTTCATTGTTTCAGAAACAATAAAAGTGCACTATTTTCAGTCATCTCTTCTGCATTTGACAGAATCTTAAAATTGCCTTTTTAATATAAATAGTTACGGAATTGTTAGGTTACACATTCCCATGCACATTCCCATGTACCTCTTGCAATGATGGTTGCAGACATGGAATGATGTTTTATGTAGGAACAATCTGTTTTACCAAGCCTTGATAACAAAAAGAGCATATTGAAGAAAAAAAAAGAAATTGAATATTTGTTCTTATTTTAAAATTATATCTGTAAGTACATGTTCAGACAAGGAAGCTCTGAGTAAGCACTTCAGTCTAGAGAAAGTGGGTAGTGTATTACAGTGAATTTGTATTAAATCCTGGCCCACAGTATCGGGGATATTCCTGAAAGAGTTTGTTAAAAGCTCCTCGTTTGGATTGTCTATCCAGAGAACACTGAAGATGTGAGCATTTTATCCTACTTTCCAAGACAGTTAGATAATATTTACAATTTTCATTTGAGAGAACCTTAGTAATATTGAAAGCGTGCTACAGTGGATACTGTAAGTAGACTTTATATTCCCTGTATTTACAATCTCCCTTTCCTTCTGGGTGAGATGGTGGCTTTTCAGTGTTTGCTGCCTTAGCAGAACACAATCAGAATTTTCAGAAATCTCATCTCTGAAGTAGATTATTTCCTTGAGCATAAAAACACAAGCAAAACCTACAACTAAGAAAAGACAATGATGTTCACTGCTTTTTCCTGAATTCTCCTCCTCCTTTGGCTACAACTAGTCCTGTGGAGCACAGTTGTTCCCCATAGGTTGTATGTATTCTTCAGGCTTTCTTACTCCATTTTTTTCCAAAGGTTCTCAGGATTTACTCAGTCCTTGCCATACAACTCAGGAATAGGTCTGTGATGTGGGTTTTTCCATTTTGTTAGATGCTAAGCGTCAAGGTCGGTGACAGTCACGGGTCAGTACAGCACAATAGGGCTACAACTGTCCACAGCTGGTTGGAGGTTTCCTTATGTACTGTCATTCATTGAGTATATGATATTGTGCATTTCTCTTCTGTCTTGATACCATCAATTTTGTGTTGCCATGCATTTTCTGGGTGGTACAATTAAAAAGTTAACCTTGAGCATGCATACAAGGCCTAGTATGTAATTTCACAGTATTTGCTTCATGTTATGTATCTTCAGATGTAGAATTTGAAAAATCTCAGCTGTTCCTCCCACCACATACATGTCTTTTTTGATAGTAGCTTGGCCTAAGAAGTCTGGCTTGCTCTAGTGTCCGAGTCAGTTTTCCAACCTGCAACTTAAATGAGTTACATGGTTGTAATACCTGGCTTCATATTTTTCAGGCCTGGGTAGCATTCCTTTGACCTGTTGGTGGTATTTTCCCCACTTCTCTCTTTGTACTCATTAAAAGGGAAAAAAAGCAATTCACAACTCCCCCCACCCCCAAGTTCTCCAAACCTTTCCATGGATTTAAGTTGGTACATTTATATTGCGAAGGACAACACCCAAATGCTGTGTAGATGCTTCCTCTCAATTGCAGAAAGTTGTGCACAATTTGCTTAGTAAAATTAGATTGTAGATATGATAAAATGAAGACAAATCTCATGTAATATCATCAGCCATAAAATAGGCATAAAAAATAGCCCAGACTATTGTGTTAAGCAATTCCTTGAGATAATGACAGCCTTTTGTCATGAGTGGCTTTCTGGCCAAACACGAACCTTGAACTGCAATGATAAAGGACTGTTCCAGATTCTTCAGTGTCTTAAATGTGAACACAACTCTGTAAGTTTTGAAATGATTGCAGGGATTTGCTATCCTAAAAATTTGTTTTCTTTGGCTAGTTACAGGGAACTGCATAAGTGACGACTTAATTTCAGTTCTTTTTAGCCTTAATGTGTATTTTTAAAGTCATATTGGAATTAGTCTGCAAGTAGGTTATTAGGATATTTTATATTGCTGCAAAAAATGTGCTCTTATTGCTTTAATTTAATTTTAAATAACTTCTTCTAAATGAGGTAGGTAATTCATAAACAGAACTGCCACAAAGTCAAGTAAGGAGTTGGTTTTGCACTAGTGATGGCTCTGTAAATCATGGTGTTTACTTCAGTGTCAGTTATAATTCCTTCCCAGTCAAGTGCGTGAAGTGTTCTCGGTCTGCACCCGCTCTTGCTGTCCGCTGGTAAGAGCAAGCAATGCTGCCTCCCAAAGGAATTCACAGAACTTGCACTCGCTCTTGCACGGTCAGAGCTGGGCATCTGGGTTGACATTCAAAACCTTCTGAACTTTTTCAGTGTTTGGCAATGCTGATTAGAATTCAGATCTTTAGTATAGTTCTAAGTGATATTAAAATATGTAAAATAAGAACCCTTTCAGAAAAGGGATCTAGTAAAATGCGTACATTTTATGGATATGTTTTTATAGTGTCATAAATCTTGGGAAGTTGAGTGTTGCACTAAAACATGTAATTCAGCTAACATTTGCAGGAATTTCAGCACACAAGTTTAGAAAGCAAAGCCAGCATTTTATATTCTTGGCTTCTGGGCTCTCCTCTCCCATGTTTAATGTTTTATGTTTGTACATATAGTAAATATTTATTTCTCTCAAAAACAATGTATGAAATAAGTTCTTCATTAATAATCGACTTTTTACTGTTAATTACTCTTGAAAAAAAAAAAATGTAGTTTGCCACTACAGAAGGTTATTTGATAAGCAGAACTTAGCTAAGAACTTACGAAACAATTTCTCCAAAAGCATTTGTCAGTGTCATTAGATGAGCTGTATAATATATCTGTCCCTTGCAGTTTTGGATATCCAATATAATTCAGTGAAATGTAGCATTGGGAAAGAAGAAGGAAGAAGAAAAAAAAAAAAAAAAGCCTGCAGATAAGCCTTTTAATTGCTATCTAAATGCACAAGCTGTCCTGTTGATATGCTTTGAATGAACAAATTGGTCAGCCCCTTAGTGGTACAGATCCATTACAACTCTGGTAGTAGCTCCACGCCAGAAGGTATAGGCTCAAGTGCACTTTTTATGTCCTTGGTGCCCAAGTTTGAAAATATGCTTGCTTTTTTTCATGTGTGATTATTGTTTAAAAGAGCAGTTTGATACCAGCATTTATAGTCATAGTCTGTTCCTTGATACAGAGGTGGAATCCAGAATCAGGGTGCTGCTTTATCTGCTTTTATGCATATATACTTACATTGCTAAGTGTCATACTGAGTCCTGGCTAATCCAGTCTAGCAGGAATACTTTTTAGGTTTCTACTTGTTAAAGCAGGAGCCGAAGCTGAAATAAGACTTAACAGACTGTGTGCTGTAATATTAATGTTAATTGAAGTCAATTAAAAATAATTTATCATTTATATAGGGCTGTTTAAAAGATACTTAGAGCGAACATAAATCCAGGCTATTGAATGTGTGTAGTTTGCCAGATATCAGATGGATCTTAGATTATGCTTTAAAAAAAAATAATTAAGTGCTCATTAATTTGATTTAGAGGCCTTGAAAACACATAAAAGGGAAATTAACTTTATAATTAAGTCTCCAGATTGTCTACCTTTAGAAACTTGGTTTGGGTTTTTGGGGGGATGGGGAGGAGGGACAATGGGAGTGCTATTCTGAACTAAAATCACAGTTATAAAGATGTGTTCAATGTTGAGCACTCCATAACTTCTTTCTTAAGAGGCACTTGGGTAATTTAGCCCAAGTCCATTTGTGTATCTTGGTAAAACTGTTTCAGGGAATACAAAATAAATCTGAGCAGAACAAGAAGCGTATTCTCCATATACCTGACAAGAAAATCAGAGTTGGGAATGATGCCAAAATCTCTGAATTTCTAACACATGTTGCCTTTTGTTCTGGTGCTGAAAAAATGCTGTAATGTCAGAGTAAGAAAATGTGTTTGTGTGCATATGATATGCAATACATGATGATGGACATGAGGTCAATTGCTGAGTGTGAACATACATGGACAAATCACAGCGTGTCAGTCTCCGGAGGGCTGCGTTGTGAATATAGAAGACAAATTGTGCCCTTAGGAAAGGAATATATTGGCTCGTTTGATCTGCCTTCTGAAGGCTTCTTGAGAATCAGATTTAGTAAGAAGGCTTATGCTGGGTCTGAACCAGCTTTTGCTGCCAGTAATGCTGTCTTGCAAAACAAAACAAATGGGTCATTCAGAGAGGTCTTGGGGTTTCCACTTTTGACAATACTCAAAAGCCAGATGGAAACAGCCCTAAGAAAACACTAGTTGACTGTGCTTTGGGCTTGGACAAGGCAATCTCCAGAGGTCCCTGTCAGTTTCGGCTGTTCTGAAAACAGGGAAGAAGTTTTATGAAGCCTAGAATTTTACAAGTAAATAACTAACTTTCTGTTATCAAATGTTTTCTTTGATTATATTTAAGATTGGAAGTTTTCTGAGAATTTACAGTATTCATACAAAACAAGCAAGCGGTGATGATGAGGATGCCTCACACATAGAATTTCATCTTCATGGTGGCACCTGTTATGGTCGAGGAATAGGAGTCTTACCAGAAAGTAACCCGGATGTTAAGGAACTAAAAACGTAAGTTCTAAATCTAAGGTCATATTTTACCAGATGAATCTGGAAAATTCTAAGCTACCGTAACAACTGTACAGTTTAGAATTGTAAATGTATTTAAAAACCAGAAATTTTGGAACAGAATGTGTCTTTGGAACCATTAAGATGAAGTATTTGGGAGAATAGGTAAATGAAGGCTAATTTTTCAATGCAGTAGGGATTAATATTTTTGTCTTATAGTGCTGTAATAATAAGGCCTGGACATATCTCTTAAAAGCTATGATTAAGCAAATAAGCTGAGGACTTTTAAGCATGTACATATGTGTTACTTGGAAATAATGAGACTTAAAGGTGTTCAAAGTGAAGGATATAATATAAATGCTATACTGAAGTGTGTTATATGTAAATATATATGAGGAATTCTATAATCATTTAGGTTGGAAAGGACCTTTAAGATCATCAAGTCCAACCACTAATTTACCACTGCCAAGTCCACCACTAAGCCCACCCACATGTTTAAATATATCCATACATGGTGACTCCACCACTTCCCTGGCAGCCTGTTCCACTGCTTAACAACAGTTTCACTGAAGAATTTTTTTCTAATATCCAGTCTAAACCTTCTGTGGCACAACTTGAGGCCATTTCCTCTTGCCCTGTTGCTTGTCACATGGGAGATCAAACTGATCCCCACCTCTCTACAACCTCCTTTCAGGTAGTTGCAGAGAATGAGAAGGTCTTCCCTGAGCCTCCTTTTCTCAGGGTATAGAACCGCAGTTTCCTCAGCTGCTCCTCATAAGACTCCTTCTCTAGACCCTTCAGCAACTTGGTTGCCCTTCTTTGGACATGCTTCAGCACCTCAATTTATTTTTTTTTTCTGTAATGAGGTGCCCAAAACTGAACACAGTATTAGAGGTGGAGCCTCACAAGTGTCAAGTACAGGGGCACGATCACCTCGTTACTCCTGCTGGCCACACTATAAAAATAAAGATAGAAAACAGAACTGGTTCCCATATTGAGCCCTGGGGAACATCACTTGTGAGCAGCCACCAACTGGATTGAACTTCATTTACCACCCCTCTTTGGGCTTGGGCATCTAGACAGTTTTTTACCCCAGGAGAATGATTTGGGAATTGGTGTCAAAGGCTTTACTAAGTCTAGATAGACAACATCCTTTTCCCTCCTCCCCTAAGCAGGTCACCTTAGGACAAGATCAGATTAGTCAAGGAGGACCTGCCTTTCATGAACTCATGCTGACTTGGCCTGATCACCTGGTTGCCCCATATGTGCTGTGTGATGGCATTCAAGATGATGTTCTCCATAGCCTTCCCTGGTACTGAGGTCAGACATGACAGGCATTTAGTTCCCCAGATCCTCCTTCCAGCCCTCCCTGTAATCACATTTGCTAACCTCCAGTCAGCTGGTACCTCCCAAATTAGACAGGACTGCTGGTAAAAGATGGAAAGTAGCTTGCTGAGCACTTTGGCCAGTGCCCTTGAGTGGATCCCATCTGTCCCCATAGACTTGTATTTTTTTCAAGTGGTGTTGTAGGTCACTGACCACCCCATGTTGGATTATGTGGGCTTCATTCTGCTCCCCATCCCTGTGTTCCAGCTCAGGGGGCTGAGTACATGGAGAACACCCGGTCTTATTATTAAAGTCCAAGGCAAAGAAGGCTTTCAGTACCTCAGCCTTTTCCTCATCCTCGGTCCCTATGGTTCTACCCATATCCAACAGAGGATGAAGAGTCTCCTTAGTCCTCCTTTTGTTGCTGATATATTTATAGAAACACTTTAAATTGTCTTTCATGGCAGCAGCCAGATTAAGTTCTATTTGGGCTTTGGCCCTTCTAATTTTCTTCCTTCATAATCTCAAGATAGCCTCATAGTTGCCTGCCCCTTCTTCCAAAGGTTATAAATTCTCTTTTTTTCCCCTTAGGAAAGGCTCTGTAACCAAAGTTCCTTTATCAGGAATTCTGTTTCCAGTAGTACAGCTTTCTCTTGCCACTAGGATGTGTTTAAAGTTCCAGAAGTGGTTTGGAAAAGTAGTGTCTCATCTACATCAGTAAAATACACTCCTGATACTTCTGGCTCAATAGAGTTTTATGTCTCTGCTGGCAAATGTCTATCTGAACATTGTACCTGTGTATTAATAAACAGTAGGTTTCATCTAAGTGAATGTGTAGCTGTGTGTGTGTAGATACAGGAAAGACTACTCTAGGTTATAAAATATTTAACCATTTATTTTTAGTTTCTTAGAATCTGTGGATCTGGCAGAAAGTCAGAATATGGAAGGCCTGTCTTCAATTGAATTAGATGGCACTTTTAGCAATATTACAGGTAAGAGCAATTGAAAGGTAATTTGCTCTTTCTTCTAACATACATACGGTCGAGATAAGGTCACAGTTACTGCTTCACCAAGCATATAATGTTACTTTCACATACAAAGCCTTAGAGAATTCTTTTGGGTTATTAGACTGGAAATTGACATTACTTTCTTCTGTCTGCCAGCAGAAGCCTTTCATATACATGGAAAAATAATTTGCAGTGAATAAATTATTAAATAACACATGGTGTTCTTAATCAACTATATTAGATCATAAAGCAAAGTGATGTAACTTTGTCCCTCTAAAGGGGCATTCCTCAGAGACAGGCAGTAAAAACACTGCTAAACAGCTGCTTGCTGAGGAGCCCTCCTAAAGCTGTTGGATGGAGAGTTGTGTCAGTGGCAGAGTTACAAGGTACAGAGCTATGGAAAATTGGTATCTTATAGATGGTTCTGCAGATCCCATATTATTCTTTGAATGTTGTTTTTAGCCTAGAATAAGAATAACTAAAAGTGAATTTAAGTCTAAATCCGATTGAACATACTCTGCCTCTTTGCTTCTAAAATCCTGTGCTACTTAGCCATTATTAACATACTGTGACAGGATAGCTTTAAAAAGGTGCAAAAATCAGGACTAAATACTTCATGTCAGAACATAAGACTGCAAATTTAGTATTTTTCATGTATTCACTGCGCTGTATAGGTAGTGGAGGTTGTTAGAGGAGGCACCAGGCAGTCCATGTTGTTTCTAGAATGTATTTATGCTCTTGTCCAGAAAGGTGCAGTTGGTGAATATTTTGTCAGCACTATCATTCACAGTATATATTTGAAAAGTATTTATTTTGGTGAATATTGCTATTTACCATAAACACTAATTTCTCCTTACATGTATTAACTCATGATATCTAATGTTTGTCTCCTGCTTAACTTTGCTTTTTCCTTCACTGTGTTATTAGGATTTCTATTTTGCTTAGGTTTGGGGTTTGTCTGTGCATCTGTCTACCTATCTGGTTTTGTCTGTCCACACTATGAAAAGAAGGAATGAAAATAAAATTAGGAAATTCTTCTTGATTTTTAGATCTTGAATTGCATTTACAAAGATGTCAGCAGTTACCTGTTACAGGTAGGAAACATTTTTACCTCAAGGTGAATTTTATTTTTCTGGAAGAACAAAAATACTTTTAAGACATCAGCTCAAAGGTTAAAATAATATCTTCTACTCTTAGAATATCTCTTCCTGTAATAAGTAAAAGTTTATGAATGTTGCATTGTTTTTATTCTATTTTTAAAGGAATGGAGCATATTTATATATTCTTCTTTCATTTGTTTTTCTTACATTTTGAATTTCTGTACCCTGAAATACAGTGTGATCCCACAGCCTGTTGTGATTTAACACTGCAGTAACATGTATTGATAACACTGAGGCTGCAACTGGGAAGGGAAACTGGGAATTAAGGGAAAATACATACCTGCAATGGCCATATCCTGCATTCCAAGTATTATGGTGGTTAATAGGTATGAACGTCTTGTGTGTTGTTATTTTTTCAGTATTAACAGATCATCAGGATTTGAATAACACAGAATTGAAAACCATTCTGGACAGCACGGCCCCCAAACAGTATCGCATCAGAGCAAAGTTGAGAACTTATAAACCCCAGAAGCTCTATCAGTCTATTAAACTTCATTGTTCCAAATGCAACATTTTGTAAGTGTTTCACACAGTAAAAGTAATTAGGAATTGTTCTATACGTTTTGAGCTGCCTAGATTTTCAGTGTGTTTTAATCCTTTTTTTTTAATATAAAATGAGCTGAATGTAAAAACATATTTCATTTTGAGCAAAGATTTGTAATTCACTGGTGGTAGAAAATTATAACATCAGACAAGTTCCATTTAAAGAATCCTTTAAGTGCTTTCAAAAAATATTTTTTTGTTGTTTTCAAATTTAACAGTGCATTTTTTTCCATACCAAAGTCATATTTAAGTACCTGTTTCTGTATTGCAGTTTTAAAATAGGATGTGCAAAAAGGTATGGTAGTCTCCAAGTGAACGAACAAAACATCCTTGACTAAAGGTTTCTTTTCTAGATCCAAAAATATTAGGGAGACACCATTCAGCTTGGTATTTTTGTCCTTTTTCTGTGCTGACTCAGCTCACTGACCGTATGGTCATTGTTATTTCCCCTTTATAAAGTGCTGTTTGTTATTGTATCAAAGAATAAGGCACATAATCATATTACATTTCTAGTATTCATCTAAAAATAAAAGAAAGTTTATTTGGAATGGCCTATTTTTGATCAAACTATGGAGTGACATGCATAGCAATACTATTCATGATCATTTGAATCCTTTGTCAATATTTTTTGCCTGACTTAGCCTAGCTTCAGTCCTGAGCAAAGAGCTTTATTGTTACTGGCATAAGCTGTTGCTTTTGTTCAATGGTGACACATTAGCCTTTTGAGATTTTTTGCTCAATCAAAATTTATTAGACACAGACATCCCCAAGGGAAGCAAATGCCCCTAGTATCCTTCTCTTACAACTTTTGGATGCAAAGTAGCACATCTGCAGCTTTCACAATATTGGTCCCTATCAGATGCTGTTAGAACGTTCTCTGCTTTGCTAATGTAAAAGGAAGTGCTTCATCACCTTCGCAGCAAACAAGTACATGGTCTTTATTACCAAGTATAAAAAGGAGATAAGTACCAACTATCTGTGCTGCTTTTGTCACTTCTCTGATATATTTGCCAAATCTGTGTAGTAATAAGCAGACAAAATTGACAGAATTTTGTTTGTTCCTTGTGGACTTTATCCTTATTGCACAATTTTCCATTACCACTATAGCCTTTTTTTACATCTTCTCAACTTATTAATGTCCTCATTTCTGTTTGAGTCTCCTCCTGTTGCACGTACTGCTGCCTTCGCTTTGCCACAGAATTAGGGCAGACTTTTAACCTGATAAGATTTGTGAGGTTTTAGTTAGCATATTTCCTACTACTGCTACCACCATCCTGCTGCAGTGATGGGACTACTTGCAGTGCTTCTTGTTTCTCAGTTGTGTACATCGTGTGGAATCAAACAGGGAGCACTGCTGGAGCTGCACTGAAGCCAGGATTGGCTGAGTTAAGAGACCCAGGAAGGAAACATGATTTATGGACATCTGTCTATTCTATCCTACATGTTCTGCTGTGGCAGAAGTTGTTTCATGTATATGCTGAAGAGCCAGACTGAACAAAGTTCAATGCAAGTTTGATCCATTGGCACTTTGTTCAGGAAGGTTCATAAAACGCTTGAGGTATCAAATCCTTGTGAGAGACATATTTTTGGTTTTGAGACTTCAACCTGAAGCTTCTCTGTAAATAGCAAACTATCAGTACACATGGATGTAGTTTTATCCATGCATCCACGTACAGAAGTTTCAACCCTCATGTGTGGCTTAGTTCAAAAGCAATTAATTCCATTCCTGGCTCTGTGGGAAATCTACAGGCAGGCTGTAGAGGCTGGAAGAGCTCAGTGGGTATATCTGGAAAGATGACCTGTTACATTAGGTCCATTGTTATTGCATTTACAATAGTAATCCAGGAATACAGGTGGAAAGAGTTCACATGAACAGCAGTACTGTGTTCATGAAATGGAAGTTCAGGCTCAGGAAGACCTCTATGAGATAGTTCTACAGTCATAGCAGAAAGAATATAAACATTTGGTTTCATAGGCAGGAATTGTTCTATTCACTGGTATGTTTGAAAATTAAATCATCAGAATAATCTGCAGGAGTCGATGGTATTTTTTTTTAATTTAACACTGAAATGAAGCTTGCTTTCAGTGTTTTCTGAAATAGCCCAAACTTTTGACTTTTTTATTTTACTTTTTGTCACATTTCATTTGCCACCTGAAGCCAGGTGGTC
Organism: Chloroceryle amazona; assembly: GCA_027560015.1. Taxonomy (NCBI): domain Eukaryota; kingdom Metazoa; phylum Chordata; class Aves; order Coraciiformes; family Cerylidae; genus Chloroceryle; species Chloroceryle amazona. Next base: position 23,640 of record JANHFX010023008.1, on the reverse strand, counting down.
TGTCTTGCTTTGAAGAAAGCATTCTAATGCATTTTTAATTTGCGTGCCAACCACTGGCTTTTTGCCTATCGTTGCTCATGTTGGCAAAATTTGAATGCCCTAGATTGTTTCTTTGTGGATGTCAGCTGGAAATGCACAAACGGTGCACTCCAGCAGGACAGGAAAGAAACTGGTACAGAGTTGCAGATTTTGCCTTTACAGCACATGTGAACCTGTTCTGCTCCTGTCCTTTTTTCTTCCCCTGCTCTGCTCAAAATATGCTAAGTAAAATAGGCTAGAACATAGCACTTGAAATTATATGAGCTTACATGGTCTTTTTGCTCTGCTGAAGTGAAATGCAGTTGTGTGGCCCTTTTAGTGCCAAACTGAAATTGTAAAAAGCTGATATGTAAATCCATGGTAAACCAAATGTAGGTGTGGATGAAACCCCTAGGCTGCCTCTGCTTCTACAGAAGGTAAGATTACTTAGCATATTTATTAACATGGAAATTAATTATCTTGTCATAATTTGCTATAGAACTCAATGTTTAAACTGATAGAGCAAAAAGTTCTTTTTCCTGTATGTGCTTTAACTCTCGTGACTATATTTTAATAGTTATTCAGACTACTGTTCATCTTTGTCACTAGATTGCCTAAGGAGCAGCTGTTAGAATTTACTTACTTATTTTGGACATGGTTTTAGGCAAGAAGTTCCAGATGGAGATGACTTTGACTTTATTTTACAAGACTCTGCTGTTACTGCCTCAAACCCAGAGTTACACAGTATGTCCTGGTATGATTCTGTAGTGTGGACTACACAAGACCAGAAACAAAGGAAAATAACTATCCATTTTGTAAAGCACGATGAAATGCTTCAGCAGCCTGAAGATACTTTGCTTATGATAGAAGGTAAGATAAATTGCAAATATGCCACTTCTTACGGCACAGTGTCCGCTCTGAGTAGCTGCTAAGTTAAGATCTGTTGAAGCTCTATTCAGTGTAAGTAGTGATGATCTTGAAAGGAAAGAAAAACTCCTCTGGAACTTTGGTACCTTTGTGCAAATGGGAAAAAGTCATCTCTGAAGGTCTTGTAAAGTGGTTCTATTTATTTTGAAACTACACCAGTAAGTTTATTGTTAACTCTGCTAAAATTAACATTTGAATTTTTTCTAGCTGCACCACTGATTTTTCAGTTAAGATTCAAAAATTCATTGAGTCTTGTAAAAAATCCCTATTTTTAGTATTGATGTGGAAAAGTTTTGGAAGACTTCTGATAATACGTGCCTACAATTAACTTTGTCAGCCTCTGGATGTCAGTGTTGTTTCAGATTAATAAGAGTTCTTGCAGCGTGAGGTTTCTTTGGTTTGGTTCGTATCAGATTTCCTCAGGGAGGAGAAATAGCCACGGAACTTTAAACAAAGCAATTTAGAAAGAATACTAATGAGGAGTGTTTTGCATAGTGATAATAAATAATTGCATATAGTACCAATGCAAGTTTAAAACAAATTCTTCAGTTATGCTCAAGTAGTGGTGTAGATGTCAATGACAAAATCTCTTCTGTTTTCTGTTTGGTTTATATTCAACGAGTTCTAGTAGCTGCTTTATTCCCGACATGTTCCAAACTGGATTTTATTTATATTTTTCCAATCTAACCCTACTGTTCTGAAAACAGATCATAACGGAACGATTTAACTTTAAATCTTTTTTTTTGAGTATTAAATTGCCAGCAGTTAATGATGTGTGGATGTGGATGTGTGTGCTTCATGTTGGAGCACAAGGAAAAGGCATTATCAGTTTTAGCACTTTTTTCCCAGAACGTTGATCATGAACCTTGACCAAGCTACACATTATTTGAACTCTTATCTTTTTAGTGGGGGAGACTTTGAAGTCTCCCTAGAAATCTTCCCAGCACTTCTCTGGATACAACCAACCTACACAGGTCGAACACATTATGACATTTATTAGACAGACATGGTCTAGATTCTATTCCTTTGTTAAGCACAAGCAATTTGCTCTTCTACAACACAATACTCTATTTGCCCTCACAGTCATTATGCTGAAGCAAGGACTTAGTTTTAAGTGTTCGGCATCTATTGAGCTGGAATAGAGGAAATAGTTGGATAATAGATGGGCAGAATTTTGCATGACCCTCCACAGGGAGTGAGTGGAATCCATAATCAGTGCTACCGATTAGCTGAACTGAAGAGTGAAATGTTACAGTTAACAAGTGGGTTAATGCTTCTTGCATATCCTCATTGTCTGTACGTTAAATCACTGTGCTTTATATTGCTGTCAGCCCCTAGTAATTCTGTGGTTTATGCTGGTATCTTAGAAGCCAGAATACATTTGCTCAATGTAACTTCATATTACAGCAAATTTGAAATTGTGGAGACCTTCTAGCAATGTTAGCTAGAACTACCCTGAATTTTGTACATTAATTCCTTGAATGGGAGCTCATATGTATATCAGAGGCTTTATCTGTGTCACTACTTGGAGGACCTTTGTTCTTTAACCTTTTGGGAAGTCATTTCAAACAGCCGTGCCTCTGTTTGTTTTCTTTCTTTTTTTTTTTTTAACTAGATGTTAAGTTCATGAAGAGATTTCATGTCGTTGCACATTTTTACATCACCAGTAATAACACAATTATATTGATTTTATTTTCTTCTGTTGTTACCTTACAATGCAAGTAACAAATACATGCAATAAATATTTTACAATCCAGTGTTATAATTAGTTGTCATGAAGTCTTTGAAGCTTCTTAGTTGGTAAACAGTCAAAGAATATGTTTATTTTAAATAGTTTGCTCACGGTTTATGTTATTGTTCGCAAGCTGTTTAGATCATGTCTTTTTATTGAACTGTATCCAAATACCTGTTCTATCTGTGCTAAACTAATGAATTTACCACATTTCCACTGAAGTGGTGAAATGTCAGATTCCATAATCAGTTCTACAGTCCATACTACAGAGCTTGAATGCACATTATACTGTGATACATAATAAATTTAGATGTTTTTCCTGTCGCTAGAATTGGAAAAATCTCAGGGTTCCAGCTGTAAAATATTAAATTACTACTTTGTTCCTAACATGGTCCAAATTTAAAAGCACTTGTTAGAATGAAGTTTGGGGGGTCAGCATTTCCCACCGTGTTATTTATGACAGAGTTCAATAGCTACTTTTTCATAAACTGCTTCTTAAAAAAAAAAATAATAGATTTTTGCTACTTAAAATCTGAAATAAAACCAGTTACTTAGGAGCAATTGCAAAAAAACAGTTTAATTTGATTCCCCCCCCCCAAGACAATAGCAAGTAAAAGCATAGGAGAAATTACATGAAAGTGGTGCTAAATGCAATTTCATGGTTACAGTGATCACTATGAGGAAAATATTATGGCATCTGCTCTGATAAATGCCCACCTTTAATTCTCTGTTGAGTCTGTTGTTGAGTAAGATTGAGAAGGTTGTAGACTATTTTTCAGTTTTCGATAGTTGGTCTCAATTTTTATTGAAGGTCCTGAAATCAACATCTAATCAGCCAAGAAATGCAAGTTGTTCATTTTATTCTTGATTAGAGTTTAAAAACACATGGTTTTCTGTTTTTAATAGGTGGAACACTGAAAGAAATCTGGAAACTTACAAAAAGATTTAAATGTGTTATTCCCGTCAGATCCACAGAAGATGATCTTGAATTATTAGATCTTTCAGCTCCTTTTCTTTTACAAGGAAACGTAAAATATTACGGGTAGGTTAAAATTATTTGTTGATATTTTAGTATCTGCAGTGACAGATAGATATGATTTTCTTCAGTAATGCAAACCTCATTGCTCAAGGGATGACTTACCTAAAGATTCATTGATGCAAAATACATAACATGATGAGCAGTACTGAAATCAGGGATGAAATGCCATACTACTGCTACCTCCTACCAAAGGACTCAACTGCATAGAATCATTAAGCTTGGAGAAGACCTTCAAGATCATCAAGTCCACCCATCTATTAAATATTATCAGAACCACTAAACCATGTTCTGACATGCCACATGTAGATGGTTTTGAACACCTTCATGTATGGTGATTCCACCACCTCCCTGGGCAGCCTGTTACAATCCCTCACCACTCAGTAAAAAAAAATTTTCCTAATATCAAACCTAAACCTCCCCTGACACATTTCCTCTTGCCCTATCACTAGTTACCTAGGAGGAGAGACCAACACCCCCCTCACTCCAGCCTCCCTTCAGGTAGCTGTAGAGAGCAATAAGGTCTCCTCTCAGCCTTCTCTTCTCCAGACTAGGTCCCTCAGGCACCCCTCATAAGACGTGTCCTTCAGACCCCTCACCAGCTTTGTTGCCCTTCTCTGAACTTGCTCCAGCAACTCAGTGTCTTTCTTATAGTGCGGCACCCAAACCTGAACACAGTACTCAAGTTGTAGCCTCACCAGTGCCTATATGCTGGTTTAGATCCAGGCCAGGATGCTGGTGGCCTTCTTAGCCACCCGGGCACATTGCTGGCTCACATTCAGCCAGCTATCCACCAGCACCCCTAGGCCATTTTCTGCCGGGCAGCTTTCCAACCACTCCTCCCCAGGACTGTAGCATTGCCTGGGGTGGTTGTGACTGAAGTGCAGGACCTTGCACTTGGCCTTGTTAAACCTCAGCCCATTGATCCAGCTTCTCCAGATCCCTCTGCAGAGCCTTTCTACTCTTGAGCAGATCAACACTCCCACTCAGTTTAGTGTTGTCTGCAAACTGGCTGAGGGGGCACTTGATCCACTCGTCCAGATCATCAATAAAGATATTAAACAAGACTAGCCCCAAAGCTGAGCCCTGTGGAACACTGCTAGTGACCAATTGCCAACTGGATTTAGCTCCATTCATCACAATTCTCTGGGCTCGGCCATCCAGCCAGTTTTTCATCCAGCGAAGAGCACATCTGTCCAAGCCATGAGCTGCCAGCGTCGCCATCAGAATGCTGTGGGAGATGGCAGTTGAGCTTTATCTTGCTCTATAAATCTTATGTTCATAATTACACAGCACCCCAGCTTGAGTCTTGCCTGCAGTGTGTGGGGCAGGCAGTATACTACAGGAAATGCACGTAAGAGCCTCTTTAGGCTGCCTAAATCTTCCTCTTTTCCAGCTCTTCTACATTGTGGTCCAAAAAATACCATTTTCTGGTCTTACTCATTAGACTCAAGTCAACATACAGTGCTTTAAAACACTATGCTATTTTGGGGGTTTTGTACACAGATGATATTTAAATTGAGACCTGAAAATAGTTTCAGGCTGTCAATCCATGTCTGATTCTCTCTCTCATTCCTAGTGTTGGGAAAGCTCAGGTTTTGGAAGAAAGGATTTTGGACAGCCCTTCCTCACCATTTACCTTACATTAAGATCCACTACACTGTAGATTTTGCCTTTTGCATTTGTGGATGTCAGTCGCTGTAGAGACCACTTCAGTGGGTCTCTGAATCCACGATTCCAAGGCTGTGGAATGCAGTACACACATCTAGGTCTGGTGTGTTTGTTATGCCACGCAACACTGCGTTCTTGCTCAGTGAGAGATAGCAGCCCCATCTTCTCCCACTACTGCACTGCAGCATCCAGTTACTGAGCTCAGAAATACCACTCTGCTTCATGCAAACTATTGAGTCCTCCCTGTCAGCAGCCTTAATAAGGTCAGGGAGAGTGCTCTGTTGCGCTGCTTCAGTCCTGTAGGCAGTAAAAAACCCCCAAATTTGTGCAGAAATATTTCATGTTTGTCATGAACCCTGAAGTTTTTCATAAGGGCCTGAACACAGATGATTATTTCTCATTGTCATATATTGTTTTGACCTTTCCCGATATGGCCATTCACAGCTTTTTAAATAAGGGCAATATATGGTTTTCCTACTGGGACTGGATCTTCACCAGTACAAGTATTTCCCTTTGACCTTTCATAATCCATATATTTCCCCAGCTATGCACAACTCACCCTCAGACACTGTTCTCTCTTTAAATTGTATTTAATAGTATTGTAAAAGCCAACGCTGCATAAGATATTTAGGAGGAAACCTCAAGCTGTTGAGATTTCTGAGCTGTGTTCCATGCACTTTTATCAGTAATGTATACTTAGGAAAGTCTAAAAAGGATTCTGTATAGTACAATAAAAACCAGTTTCTTTTTTTCTGTAGGAATGAGCTCAAATACCTATATAAATAATTACATGTGTGTATATGTATATATATCTATACAAAACATTTCAACAAACACACAGACTTGCATATAAAAACCAAAATGCACAGCTAAGTTACTTTATTGCAGTTTGGGTGGCTTTTTCAAAGGGAGAATGTAACTTCATTGAGCTTGGCTTTATATCACTTGAGTGGAACTAGTGCTATTGATTTTTATTATGTTTTGCATTTAATTCTTAAAGTTAATAAATATCTATTTTAACTTTCTAACTGCAATATACTAGCACAAAGCTTAATTTAAAAAAAAAAATAGTTCTGTAATTTTTATTCCCTGTGAGAGTGTTGTTTGTATTGCTAAACAACAAAGCAGTGGCATATGAATATCTATATGTGTAGCAGTGTAGTGATCTTAGAGAATGGTTTGGGTTGGAGGGGACCTTCAAAGAGCATCTAGTTACAACTCCCCTGGGCAGGGTATCTTTTACTAGTTGAGGATACTCAAAGCCTTATCCAGCCTGGCCTTGAACACTTCCAGGGAGAGGTCATCCACAACTTTTCTGGGCAACCTATTCCAGTCTCTCACAACCCTCATCATAAAGAATTTCTTCCTTATATCTAATCTAAATCTACCCTCTTTCAGTTTAGAACTGTTGTCCCTTCAAACCTTGGTAAAAAGTCACTCTCCATCTTTATTATAAGTCCCCTTTATATGTTGACAGGCTGCAATAAGATCTTCCTGGAGACATATTCTTTTCTCCAGGCTTAACAACCCCTACTTTCTCAGCCTTGGTGTATGGTTTTTCTTCTTTGTATTCACTGAGGTTGTTCCAGACCACAATGATTTATTTCTTCTCAGGAAAAAAATTATTTTTGATGTGGTCTGAAGCTTGTATGTCTGCTAAAATAGTTATGTTAAATGTCAGTAGAAATTCTTTTGCCCGTGAACTGAGTAAGGAAATCAGAATTTATTATTTCTTTTTTTTTTTTTTCCATGCAGAAAGCTTATAGTATAAGTAAATCTTATTTTAAATGCTAGGTGCAAGCAGTGTTCAACTCCAAAGCCTATCAAATGCCTAAGTTCCATTGCAGCAGAACAACGACCATCATGGGAACCAACTGAAATAGCACAAGGTCAGCTGACGTGATATTGTCCTGAAATACTTTAGTGCCTTGATTGTCAAGTGTTTATATGAAATAGTTTGGTTTCTGCATTGCAGTTTGTTACAGAAAGCATGTAATTTATGCTTACGCTGGAGTATAGTGCTGTAAAAATTCAGTTTTTACCAGTTGAAATAACATACTTACTTTAGAAACCATTGCAGTATGAATTAAAGGATTTCACATGTTGAATAGTTTCTTCTACCACAGGTGTCACCAGTAACACCTGTCACAGTGCAGATGTGTGGAATTATTCATTGCAGATGTCATTTTTAAACTGTGTACATGCTTGCAGTCCTAGAAGTTAGGATTGCTTTTCATTTGGAAGATAGTTTTTCTGACCTGAACTAAAAAGAGTCTTATTAAATAACTAGTACAAGTTAGACTTTTATCTCTATAAACCTTATCAATGCTAAGACTGTTCTAGAGTCTGCAAGAAAGAATATTCAAATGAAAAGAATTATACCATGATAATATACCATTATACCAATATATATGTGTTTCATGCTTTGTGTGTTCCTTGATGTAGTAGACATGTTCAACTGGTGGAGGTAAAATGAAGAGTAAAACTTCACAACACATTAAGAAAAAAACATTTTCATGTATATCAATTAATATTCTAATATATGAAGTTGGAATATCTATCAGTATTGAAGCTTGGTCAAGACCTAATAAAGGAAAAGAGGACTATTTGAGCAATACAGTGGTTTTCTTAAACTGTCATAATGTTCTATTGCAGAAATACAAAGAAATATCTAAGTGACAGTGTTACAGCACCTGTGCTTGACACTTAATTCTCAACAACAAAACTTTTTTATGTATATTATTCTTTTATCATCTATTTTCAGGCTAAGTTACAACCGTGCAAGAAGTATCAGATCAGTTGAACATGAAATGACTAGCTAACTTAATTAGATATACCCAGAAAAGATTATTTCAGAGCTGCAGTAACTTTGTATGTTTAATGTATTTTACTTTTGCAGCATAGCAGTTACTGCTGCCAGTGAGAGAATGACTATAGTCATTTACTTATGCTGGAATATTTTCAGAGCTACTAGCAAAGATTTTTCTGAATCAGACCTTGCCTGGTAGCTTTTGCTATATCATATCAAACAAATTGTTTTCCTCAGAAGAGATGTTTTCAGGTGGAATAGTATCTCCTTATCACTGAATTAAAAACAAGACTCCTTTAACAGTCCATGGATAAAAAAGCAGGATTGGGAGGATCCTACCAATTTAGGATCTAAGTAAATAATAGCATTCCTTTTACTAGGATGAGAATAAGTACTTAAAAATCTTTATGCATTTTTATATCTATTTTTATCTATTAAAACTGTCTGGGCAATTTGCAATGTGTTCTCAAAATACAAACCACATTTTGCTAATCAGAGCTTCACGGTTTTGGCCTGTCAATCTATACTTTTAATGAGAGTATTCAAAGTCAATTACTATTAAAGGAGGGATATTGTCAGCTTGAGTTATGATTTACCTCAAACATTCACTCTAAGAAATAGATCTTTTTTTTTTCCTCTTTAGTTTTAGGTATTGAGCCACTCCAGTATGTATTTCTGATGAAGTTTACACTGGTTGATGGAACAGGAGCACTAAATGCATACCTTTTTGACTATGTAAGTATATCTGGGTAAAGTTAGATTCTACAGATTATGTGAGTTTAGACAGCATTTGTGTTTAAATTATCAAATGTGTGTACAGAAATTTCCATTTGTGCTACTTGCGGTGTTTGTGTGCTGTAACATTTTTAAAACTCTTCATCAATGAAGATGCCCAGAATGCAATTTTTAGTATTTTTTCAATTAAAAAAATCACAGTATAGCATATCAAAGCATGAAGATTAAACTGAAGATTGTATATAGATTATTTGGTGTTTCCATAGGCTTTTATGCATTTCTGTGGCTGAATTTCTTTTTATTGATAATGTTAAATTTTGCAGCCCTAATGCTTTGTGAACGTTGGGAGTGTTTGAAGATTTGTGCAGGTAACTTCTGGATTAGTTCAAAAGCTCATTACCTCTATTTTTTTTAACCCTCAGAAGAATCTATCCAATCAGTAATTCTTGATTTTTGTTTCATATGACCATGAGGTAGAAGAGGTCTTCCCCTTAACATAGGCAGGACTCAGCTATAGCTCTACAGATATTTGTCGTTGATTTCGGAAGCAGTTTATTCAACTACTTTGCTAAATTTAGAATTAACCAATCTTCATTTTTTTCTGAAGCAACTTAAGACCATTCCTCCTACCTGAGACACTGAAAGATGGGTGGGTTTCCTGTCACAACAAATTCTATAATGATTTTACCTTCTGAAGGCTAAAAGCCCACCATTCAGTCATCTTCCATTATAAGAGGGATTTTTTATTTTCATCTCACAGGTTATTTTTCCTTCCATACTTTCTGTTCTACAAGTATCTGGTGAAAAGTTGGGGTGGCTGGGTTTTTTTGTTGTACAAGCTCTCAAGTCTGTAAAAAAACCAACAACAAACAAATACAGTTTCTAATTCTTTATTCCTGTATACTTGCAGTTCTCCCAGGTTGGTTTTGTCTGTAAACATAGTGGGCCTATTTGCTATTCCATAAAGCTTGTCATTATTGAAAATTCACAAAATCACCAGACTTGGGACAATACCCTGCAGAATCTACTGTGGACATCTCCCATTTTGACAGTAAACTACTGATTACTCTTTAGAATTGTTTGTTTATTTTATTTTATTTGTATTCTAATTCATAAGCAGTATTATTAGATTAGCAGTTTGATGCATGAAGATGGTTTCAGTAAGAATTTTTTCTGAAGGGGGAGGATTTCTGACTGACAAGAGCTGGTCATTGCTTCCTACCTCTTCAGTTTAGAACTGAAGATGAATTGTGTACATCTAGCATCCTCCTTAGGGAATTGACTCCTTTACATGTATTTCTGTGGGTAGTAGTGTATTTTGTGGATTTTCTCCTTCTTCCTTTTTCATTTTTATATCGAGAAATTAAACTGCAAAAGAAAAGTGAGGGGAAAGATTTTAAACCATTTCCTGATGTTGAATTCCAAAACCTTCCACTCCAGGGTAGATCATATTCCTGTCAGATACTGCTCAGTACTAGAGCTTAGCTGCAGGGGAAAAAAAACACAATTTCTTCTGAACTGAGTTCTGCCAGCATTCATGCTGGTGGTTTCTCAAAGAGAAGCCAATACCTTCCAAACCTAAGCTCTGGTCCTTCAGCACCACCTGAGAAGGAACCGGGCTGCTTTGAAGTGCAGCTTTACACTAGGCCCTCTTGCACTTCTGTGCGAATGCTCTCAGTTCTTTTCTTTCCTCTTTATAGAAAAGGTCATTGAAGGAAAAAAAAAGAAATATAATCAGAAGAAGAATTGGAAGAGTAAGAGCATAAAGTAGTTATCTGTGTCAATTTTGATGCTGGATTATCCAATAATTTCTGATCACTTCCATTAAATATGTCATACAAAAATTATACAAAGGCAGAATATTCTGTATTTGTATCTCTACACAAAAAGGAGAAATGGTTGTCAAAAACCTTAGCTGACTGTGAGAAGGTATAAGATGATGAGCCTTTAGAGATAGAAAATCAGATAACAAACCTGGAAAGAATAAAATGGGAGTTTTGTCAGTCATGCTTACTGTCTATGTTTTTTTACTAAGGGTGTTCCACAGGTTGCAGTGTCCTCTTGTTTTCAGGTGACATCATTTCTCTCAAAATGTTCTGCTCACTCCAGTGATGGGCTGCTGAGGAGGACAGACCATCCTCTCCGGCCATAACATTGTCTGGTTACGGAGGTTTGTGTAGGGGCATACCTACGTGTGTGCTTTCAGGGTGGCTGCAGTCCCTGAGTACTCGGGGCTGCTGAAATACAGACTATTTTTTCTTCAGACAGTTTACATTTTTTCTGTATCTGAACAGTTTTAGAAATAATACTGTTCTTCTGCTGTTACCTATCTGGATATTTTTGAGTTCCTTAAATGATGAAAGAACATGCAGTCAGGCTTCTGACTAATGATTTTGTACCCTTCTTTGAACACCTCATACTTTTCTGTTCTCTTCCAGGAAAAGTTTTTCCAAATTCCTGCGTCCGAAATCTTAACTAATAATTTTCTTCAGCAGAAGATGCAGATGACCATGAATATGCTCTGTCCTCCAGGACGAAAATTAGGTCAGTTTGCCATTATTTTAAAAGGAAGGAGCATGGAAAGGGAAGGGGTCTTTTGCTATTGTACATGTAAAGTCTTGGAATTCACTTAATGTGTGGGCAAAACTCAGAGCAGAGATATGCAGGAATCGTTAAGGAGAGTTACAATTAATTTTTGATGCATTTCTGTATTATTAGAAATCCCATTTGAGAAATAAAAGTAATGGTTCAGTAAGATCTCATGTAGCATGCAGTGATGTGTGAATACAGTTATGTCTACAGGCACTAACATGCCATTTGTATTCATATGGAAGTTAACCAGCGGAACGCCCTGGTATTCAGTGTTGCAGCAGATTAGGGAAAACTGAAAGAGAATTCAGCATATGGCACATGTTTTGGGGTGAGATTCTACTTGTGAATGCATGTGGTGATTTAGACCATCCCTTGCTATATGAAACTTCCATGGAAATTGAGCAAAAATTTAATCCAAATCCAGTAAGAGAGGTTTTTGTGCAGTATTTCTGTTGTGGCAGAAAGTAGCTCTGCCTAAACGACACACACCCAAAGTAGTCCTATGCCTCTGCCACAGCTCCAGCCTCTGGAGTATCCTCCCTCTCAGGACGTGGCTGTCAGTGACCACCAGAACTGAGCTGGGCTCCTTACCCTACTTAGAAAAAGTGGCCCTATTGTAAAGGGTGTAAAGGATGTTTCCTGTGAGACAACGACATTGTCTCAGAGACAGGGAGATAAGGTTTTGTTATTGGCAAGTCTTTATATGTGCTGTAGTGTGCTGGGGTGGGGAGGGAGAGGTGTGGATGATTGTCACTGAGCACCATTTCAGATGGTGCAGGAAATTCTAAGATGCAAATTGGAATTTCAGAATTAGTAATTCATTTCTCTTCCTATTGACTGTTGTATACATTTAGATATTCTTGTTAAGATCCTGCTCAAGTTATACTTCTCTCCTATAACAGAAATGAGTGCTACACAATAATTTGGGTTTTGTTTACAGATGACTTACCATGGCTGGAGTGCTTCATCAAGTCCTATAATGTCAGAGAGGAGATGAAACATCAAGTTTATTACCAAATTTTTGACACTACAGTTGCTGAAGATGTTGTATAGTGATGTGTTACTAATAGGAAGTGATCCAGTAAGAATCTAATTTGGGGGGCTTGGGGGACCAGAGATTGTGTAAAAAGAAAAATCTTTGTTCCTGTTTTAGGAATGCTGCCTCTGCGTATGAGGTTTTGGTTTGTGGATTGTGAATGGGAATTGTGCTTTGATGTATTTACAACTTCCCTGACATACAGCTTTATGATATGAGTGCAAGTAGAGGTGCCAAGCGTTTCACTGGAGACTGCTTAGCTCGGACAGATGGAAGCATTCTAGCATTCATCTGGCCTTCAAAAAGGCACTGATGAGGTTACTTTAAACTGGGGAGTTTTACTCAGAAGCCATAGTCAGAATGGTGCTATGTTGTTCATTTCTGTAGTAAATACACTGTGTCAGCAGAGATAGGGAGAAGGACATGAGTAAACTTTCTCTCAGGCTACTTCGTGCAAGCATATGTTAGTGTGCTCAGCCAGTTCGACAGGAGGACTGTCCATTTTTAGAGACTTCTTTGATTTTGCACTGATCTGTACATTTGGATAGAACTCTTTCTGTTATACTAAGGTAACTGCAATGTGTGCTAGTAACTATATATTGATGGTGGTATGAATGTGACCATGTAATGACTATCACTAAAATTGAAATCAAGCCATGAAAGTAAGGTAGTGTAAAATTGTAAAATGTATCTTGCCATTCACTAGATCATAATGATTTTCTAGGATGGCCCTGTAGAGTACCCAAGTTGTTAGCATGCTTATTAGCTGGGTCTGTGTTTTCAGAGGCTTTCCCATGTCTAGCTAAATTTACCCTCAGATTACAGTGCACAGATCTGCCTTATCTGTCTTTACATAATCAGATTGTATGACGTAATTCAGAGATACAGAAACTGATCTTGTGATATCATGACTTGAAAATACTGCTGACCTAGAAAAATTACTTGGTGGTTTTACTTTGCGTTCAGAAGGCCTTAGAATGTATTCATGAGATGTTTCTCCAAGGGTGATGAGTGTAGAAATCACTGTCATATCAAATGCTTTCCATCAGAGGGAATTTACTTAATATGTACAACAGCTGTATGGGGGACTTTTAAAAGCAAGGAATACCTGTGAGTAGATGATTATTTTGATAGTAGATGACTTAAAAAACTTACTTTAAAAAGTATGAAAAAACCACAACTTTTTAAATAAACGAGAAGTTTACCAAAGATCAGTACCAGCTTATGAAAGCTTGCTTGAATCTGTGAATAAATGCATAAGCAAAAAGTAGTTAAAACAAGTTATCAAATGAGTATTATAAAACTTCAGACACTGGCCGTATCCAAATGATTTTAGAAGTTTGGAGTTAAATTGAAGGCAGTCTTTTTTTGCTTTTCTTGTCTCTAGTGTATGAAAACAATGGAAGGAATTTCCACTTAATATAATTCATAGAAATAGTTTTAATTAGTAATGTGTTTGGCAGTACTAAAGATCACTGCATAGAAAGGAATTAGTGCACAAAGAAATGAAAATGTCTGTCTCAGTGGTAGCCTTTATATGGAGCAGCGGGATTGGTCCTGAGATGGGACTCAGGCCTTTAGTTACTTAAGCTGCTCAGCACCAAGGCCTGTGAACAGTTGATGGGTGGATGGAATTCTTGAGATGGCTGCACCCTGAACTTACAGCAACAACAGACTCCAGCTTGGGAAAGCTGAGCACCCCAGGCAGCATTGACTTTGAGCTATTACCAGCAACCTCCTTAACAGAAACAAAAGTCATGTTTCCCTTGGTCAGTTTCTTGGCCAGATACATGATTGAATTTTCTAAAACATTATTAAAAAGTCAAATGTCTATTAAAATAAGTTTAAAAAAAAAATGCCAAAACAGATCATAATGTATTTAAAGATACTCAAAAGTTGAACCAGGTTGACATTGGTGATCTAGTGAAAACTCCAGACATGTCATCTGGTGTCTCATCTTATTTCTCCATCCACATACATCCCAGCATAGAGGGTGACTGCATCAAAGCATCAGCTTCCTCCTAGAACTGTGTGCTAAATGGCACATATGCACAGAATGTGAAGTCTGTCGCACACAGCCGCACCACCGCAGGCAAGGACAAAGAATATCTTGAGTATAAAGGAGGAGCTGTGAGGGAAAATAATAAAACCATAAAAGAACGTGAACCCATTAAGGAACAAGGACCCATTCCACCCTCCAATTAAACAGGTAAATGCATAACAGTGGTAAAATTGTGATATATGGGAAAGAAAAACAAAAAATCAGGGAAATAAAAAAGTGGAATAGTGCTTTAAGGGGTGCCTGTGTGATCTGGCTCCTTGAAGCCCTTGTTTTAAGGGGGTTTAAAAATCAGCATTGGAAGTCTTTCCAAAGTCAGTTGAATTTAAGCCCTTGGACACTGCACGCTCTCTCAAAACTCCAATTGGAAAGACAGAATGTAAATAAATAACATATATTGCAGAAAGGAGGAGGCATTCCTAATAGGTGACCTGCTGTTCAGTGGTGATTGAACTTTCTCATCAGCTTTTCCTGTTATGGGATCCAGAGATTTACAGACAAGACTTTGAAATGCTTTGCTTTATACTAATCCTTCAACTACTGAGCAGCAGGAAGTGGGATTGCAAAAAAGGCTGCAGAGCCCGCAGGCTAACACGCTGAGTGAGGCTGGTAAACACAAGAGAGGAAGAGAGTTTGTGTTGTCAGGGATGAGCTCCCCCATACCACAGTGGTTTACAGCACAAGAATTTATTTGCGTTAGGTTACTTTTTGGCCAAAGCCAATTCATTAATATGTGAAAGTGGCAGTAAAATAGGGGCATTACAATAAAGGGCAAAGCCAAACTTTGGGAGGGAGATGTGAAAAAATTATGTAAATAGCTGCGTTCTTCAGGTGGAATGGGAGCACTGTGGAACGTTTTCTTCATAAATATTTTCTTTTTTTAATTGAAACTTCTAGAAAGAATTTAATTCAAATAAGCATTATTCCAAGCGTGCCCGACAGAGAACATTAAGAACTGGTAAAAAGGAAATTCAGCAGAAGATGGGGAGAGGAAGAAAGAGGAGTTTCAGAGGACAATAACAAAGGCAAGGAGTGATCTTTGAGACAGTTTGCTGCGGTTTCTGTTCACAGCTTTTCCTCTACATGAAATTCCCAGTAAGAGTGATGTTTTATCGAAACATCTATACGATGAAGGATTACCAGATCCAAAGTGCTTGAAAAATGTAGAGCAGATTTGTGCTGTAATTAATAAGTTCATATTTGTGGTAAATGTATATGGATGGGCTTCACACTAGAACACTCCTACCGTGTGGTTTTTCTTCTTGTTTTCTTCTACAACTCACACAGACATCCAGAGGTACCCCCATAAAACAGCTGCAATGTTATAATTTGTTTGCATAGACCAAGGAAAGTGAAAGTCTAGGAACAAATCTGCGTTTAGCAGATAATTATTTTAATTTCTTTTTTTTTTGCAAGTAAACTAGGAGGAAATATGCTTAATGTGGAAACATGCCCTTTGCTGTTACTATTGAAGTTAGACTTGGGGTGGCAGCTGTCAGCACATCAGTTGTTAAATGCCACTGCCCATCAGGTTTAGCAACTGGCCAGACTGGAGATCGTAAAGGGAGCGGGTGTGGCTAATTATTGACATCTCCTCCGGATCACTAATCACTCCTGTGCTGCCCCAGTTAGCTGTGGCTGGCAGGGGTGTTGAGCAAGGAAAGACACTTCAGTTTGCGGCAGTGCAGGAGAAAGCTGCAGGGTTTCAATGCGAGCCTCTTCCACCCCACGGCTCCTGACACTCCACACACAGCTACTGGTCAGGTACCACTGCCTGCCTGCAAATGCATCGAATCCTAAAACATTCCTCTAGTAAGGGCTTAGAGCCACCTCCACAGCTGTCACCTGCTTTTCCCCAGGGAGCCAAAACAGAGTTTGAGCCAAGAAACATTTTTCTGCTGTACCCGTTCCCCCTATCGTGTTTATGAATCTCCCTGAGGGCTTGATTCCTCACTTCTCAGATATCTGCTTATTTAGGGTGCTAATTTGGGCCCCTGTATCAATTAAGAACTCTAAACATACTTGCTCCAGACCCACGGGAATGTGTAGATAAGGCTCCTGTTAGCCAACCATTGGCAAAAATTCTCCATGCGGAGTGGGTGGCCTGATCCCCATCCTGCAGCTTCTGGCTTCTTTGACCCCCTCGGTTCCTCTCGCAGGGGCGCTAAAGGGTTAACTGTGCTGCCCTGCCGAGGGGGGGTTGCTGCCCTGGCTTTTCCTGGGCCCCGTTTTCCCCTCCAGCAATGTCAGCAGTGCCAGGGTATGGCCGGTGCGGCACTGCCCAGGATATTCCCAGCGTTGTCCCCTTTCACCACAGGCCTTCCTTGCTGGATCGTAAATCAGATCTCCTTTGCTTCGGGAGAGTCCAGAATTCTGTGGGGGGGGCTGGTTGGGGTGAGGGGCTTTTTATTGGTTTTAATGGAGGGGTGGGTAAGGGTCTTCTACCAGACAGCAGTTTTGTGCTATTATTTTGGCATACATCCATATGACACTTCATCCTGATGGGTACTCGTTTCCTATCACCTTTTACCATGCTAAAGGTGCAAAATCCCCTTACAAAAATGAAGCAGTTTCAGTGATTGAGTCTGACATAAACCTACAGTATAAAGAGATGTCAAAAGATCATCTTGACATGCTGCCCTTTGGTTTCTCATCATGCACAGGTACCCTGCCTGCTACATACAGTGATAGGAGTAAGGTCTCACTGCTGATACAGTTACAGTTCTTTTAGAGGAAGACAACTTGCTCTACCCTCCCACTATTTGCTGTGTTTTGTCAAGGGTAATCCAACTGGTATTAAAAGTAGGGAGAAAGGTGAAGAATTGCTTTTCCCCTCCAGGTCAGTCACTGCATTCGTTAGCAATGTGCTGCAGTTTGGGTCCTTCTTGAAGAAAAAAAAGAAGAAAAGAAAGCTTGAAAAGCTTTGTAGGAAGGTGAGAAGTTAGACATGAAAGGACAGTTAGGAATGAGTGGTACCCCTTAAATATCTAATAGCCCATTTCTAAAAAATCAGATATTGTACCTTGAAAATCTTGATGCAAATTTGTTGACTCTACGATCTCTGTGATTTGATAATGAATAACTTGAATATATTTGATATATATTGATATTCATTTGATAATGAATAATTTTTAATATTACTGCAACCTGTACATAAATGAATAAATTGACTACTAATTCACAATTATGTTTCTGAACTAGTTTAATTTCTCTCTTCGCAGTTACTGGAAATAGTTTCTATCTCATCTGAAAGGGGTCAGTTTGTTTTTCCCTTAAAAACTCAATGTGTGGAAAAAGAATTTGGCAAAATGACAGCATTTGTCATTAGCTAGATGCATTCTTGCACTTCACCAAGTGCCAGGGCCTGCTCACAGCAGATGATTTTTCTGGCAAGGGGTGTATTACCAATGATACCTTATTAAGTGTATTTTTTCACGGCAAGCTTACCAAGGCATTGTAAAAATAGCAGTAGTTTTCAAAGCTCAGTTAGCTCTTCTGTAAGGCCTGGAAAAATGTAAATGTCTTTGGCCTACTTTTCAGTCTGGGTAAAGAGGTGTCTGATCTGATGTGATGGAGAAGGGAATTCTTAACCCATTTCTCAGTGGCTATGGCAAAGGTATGCAAGCCTCATTTTAAATATTGAGGTCATCAGCTAATATGTGTCAGGAAAGCATAGAGCTGTACCAAATACTCCTGTCAAGAACACGTGCAGCAGAGCAAATCAAAATTGGAAATCAATTCCAACTGAAACTGACACCAGGAAAAGTGTGACTCTGCTATATTCTGCTTTTGGTAATTCAGCTCTGATAAAGAATTCTGGTCTGAAACTTAAAATAGTAAATAAAAAGTCCGATGAAAAGCGGAATGAAGCTACTTGTTCAACTAAAGCAGAGGCCTCAAAAGAGTCACTGTATTGTGAAATGCTTTTTTTCTTGTTGAAGATCAACTCATCTTCCTTGAGTGTTCCATTCTTTAGGTATTTCTGCCCATAGTTGGTGTGCTTAGGCTCCCCATCCAGTCCAACTGATCTATGAATTTTCCAGCTTATTTTACTGGAACTGAAGTCTATCCATCTATGTCAGCACAGAAACAGCATCGCTTGGAGATTGCCATTCCTTTGGGATCTAGGAGGCTATCCTGAACACACCAGGTGATAAGAAATTTTACTAACATTAATTAACACCTTCTTCACACACTCTCTCCTATCCGTGGAGAGGCAGCTAGAAGAGCTTGTACGTAAGAAGAGTTAGAGATGTGTGTGCTTGCTGTCCTCCCATGTATAGAGGTGCGCTCTCAGCCTGTCAGCACTTGCCAAGGGAATAATCCATGATTACTCACATGTATGCCTGTGATACTACACAGCTGCTTTATCCAATAGCATAACTGATCAAGGGAGACCTAACAGCCACCTTCCAATACCTGAAGGGAGCTTTTAAAAAGACTGGAGAGGGCCTGGTTACAAAGGCCTGTAGTGAAGGGATAGTAGAAATAAATAATAAAATAAATAATCCATTGCCATTTCTACCATTAACTCATCTAGTACTAAGTGACATGAAAGTGGCAGGAAAGGACTTAAAATAATTGACCATGTGATTATCACATCTCTTCTTTCAATGGCACTTGAATTACCAAAGATCTACGCACTCACTGAAAGAAAATGTTGTTGCATTTATGAATCTGTGAAAGAAGGAACTGAGAAATTCTCCACAGATTTCTCTTAATCTGGATTTTATTATTATTTGCAGACATGGTATAATAAGTGCCTTTCATGTAAATAAGATCTTCATGACATAAGCCTTTTACTCTTCCCTTTATTCTGTAATGGGAATCTCTTTGGCATATATCTGGAGGATGTTTAAGTTGTTCTTATTTACCCTTATTGTTTTGGTTGCATCAAGATGCTTTCAAAGGGAAACCCACTTCAAAGCTACACAAATTGAGGATGATGACTGAAAGCTGGCTCTAGAGAAGAGAAGAGACAAGCATAGATGCAATTCCTTTAAGACTTTTATGAGTCCTTCTGCAGTACTATCCAATAAAACTGTGACCTTTATTTTTTTTTAAGTTTTGCCATAGGCTCATTTATTTGGCTCATCATGTGTCCACTTGGGTAAAACCCAAAGACAAAATCTATGCAGTATTTAAGGCAGTGGTTATTGTCCAGGCAGTCCAGTCCATTTATTCAGATGTTATACTTTGCAGCCACTTGAGACACAAAAATCTTTGTGAACATGAACAAGAAGCTTTGAGGTATATCAGTAAATTCAGATATTTATTCAGGACAGGTGAGTGAAACATGCAGTCAGGTGAAACTATTCCTCAGTATCTGAAGAAAATGCCAATATCTGAAGTAAACACTTAACAGCTCTGACTGAAAAATGTATTAGGTGTAATACTATTTGGGAAGTAAGATTTTTACTTGCTTCCCCCCCTCCCCATCATCAGCATAGCAATAAAGGAGCATTTTGATTCATTGTGGTCATACTTCAAACTTAGCTGAGAATGTCAAGTGAGTTTCAAACACAGAAAAATGAGTTCTGACACAATGGACTGAAAGGAAACAAGGATTAGTCAGAAAAAATGCATTTAGACAATCGCAACAGAAACCATATTTCATTGGAATTTACTCAAAAGGGTAAGACCTCAGCCTAAGCAACCATCTTATCTTGTTAGAAGTGCATCTGAAGTATTTTCTGTTTGATCCCCAGGGACAGAAAACATCTGACTAATACATATAATTTTTAAGCCCATCAAGCCAGGGACCACAGTCAGAGTTGGGAATTGTGCACAGCAGCTACAGGTAAGCTCATCATGCCCATTTTCCTGGAAGGAGAGACATTCCATTTCAGGTCCACGGAGTACAAGAGATTTAATTTCCTCTCAGCTTTGCTACATGTCAAGGTTTCAAATACTGCTTATCTCCCACTTGAGAAAGTAACTAGATTTTCAAAAGCACTTTTCTGAGAGTTGTTCAGCTCATCTTTTGTAAAGATGGCAAAGGTTTTGTCCAATGACTGTTAGAAGCTTTCATTCAGAGCTCTAAAACATTAGTGCATTATTCTTTCTCCCAAGGAAATCGACTCAAAGCATCATGCACAAAGTATGAAATAGACCTTTTCCCTCCATTAAAAATGTATCGGGAAAAATATATTATATGGAGGAAAAGAAGTTTGACTAAAGTTCATCACTTACTATTTCTAAAATAATAGAAAAAGCTATCTTCTGGGTTTATACATCAGTCTTGATACTGTGAATAATGCCTTATGTGTGAAAAGTAGACAAGTAGATCTTTACAACTTCCTGATCAAATTTTTGTGCACATCCAAGTGAGGCAGAGATCAATTTCTGAATGTTTGCCCAAAGTATACAGAGCTGGTTTTCGTTTTCAAGCAAGTTAAACACCTTTTTATGCCAGCAGTCTCAGAATTGGAGTTGAGATTGACATAGCCCTAGCCTGAATGCTGATGCGAGATCACTATCTTTAAAATTTTACCTTTGGAAATACAGAGATGAGTCCTTTTGTTGCTTCCTTAAACTCAATGAGCCTTGTTCATCCCTCGTGTAATTATGGCAATTTCAAAGCAGTTACACTACAGATAGGTTGGACCCCTCATGTGAATCAGATTCCCCAATGTATGGCTCTTTCTCGATAATGAAATGAAGACCTAAACATATTGCACTGCACGGCAAAGATTTACTGCTGGCTTTGGACTGTTCCAGATAATTGCTAATTAGGCATTTGGACTTCTAACCAAAACTTATGTATGTGAACACACAGAAAAGCTGTCATGATTATGATCATTAATCTTGTTAGAGTGGCACAGTTACAAAAACTATCACGGGAAAACTAAGTATAGTTATTATACCAGTACAGAAAAAATAACTTTGAAACTTGTTTCATTGGCAAAAGGCTAGAGCTCAATTCTCTGCAATATAGAAAGCAATTCTTGTATCTCAAACCCTGTAGTTTACTATGTGTTAGTTTGGTGTACAGAAAAGATTTTCTCTAATAGATTTGCCCCTTTAACAGACAAGCTATCTATTACATTCTATCTTTTTGAGAGAAAGGACCTCACATGTATATGTTTAATAGGTTAGTGCTCCTGTAGAAATTAATTTCAAATTGCTTCACCAGTAACAAAGAAAACAGCTGGAATTGGTGCACGTGAATGCAAGGGGAGCTGTCTTGATACCAAGCTCTGTGGGGCTGCCTCTGTGTCTGATTTACCTGACTACATTCTGAAATGTTGCCCTATTCTGAGAATTGATTTTGTGGAAGTGTAGCAGCCACTTCCTGGTCTGGGAAGCACAGAGAGGGTTCAAGGATCCCATGCTGATAGTGCTTAGCTGATCCTTAATGTTACATGTTAGGTCCTCCAGAATTTATCTGGATCCTGTGAATCTAGCTTGCTGCTTTGCTTTCAGACACCACCTCTGATATCACCACTGAACCCTGAAAAAAATTGCTGCACTCTCTCTCATCTCCACAGAAGGCCCTATGTATCAGCAGGCTTTGCATAGACAATGCTTTCTGAAGATGCACCTTCATCAATCACTTAAACCTCAGCAAGTCCATAATGCCACCAAAAAGATGAGTCCTGCATTCGTCTCTGGTCATAAGTTCCCAAACCCTCCTTTGTGCTGGTAGTAGTAGGGTTGCATGATCTGGCTCATCAGCTCGCTGATGTAACTCAAACCAAATCTCTGAAGGCGGGGAGAAAGGGAGAGACCAGGTATAGAAACTGTCTATGTAGATGCAGGGATACATTTTAATGTGATTTTGGCAGCATTACTGTCTTAGTACTTTAAGCAATTAATAAACCAGTGAAACTGTGTCCAGTCAGGGGCTGCTCTAGGAGAAATAGTATTAATGGTTGGCTCTCCAGAGCTCCTGGAGAAAGCTCAGATTTGCTTCCTCTTGCTGTCAGAAAGATTTGCCATTCACAATGGACTGTGCAAACCTTTGCAAAATGGTTTCTCCTTTTAGTGGGATTTGATCAACAGTAAAGTCATTAGGAGTATGACCATAAATTGCTCTCATTAACTTCAAACAGCCAAGATGAATGCAGCTTATGTCTCAAGACTGTTATTTCAGGTTGTCTCTTTGCAGACTGAGGGAGCAATTCCTGTGCTGCTTTATATTCATCTTCTTTTCACTTCCCAGCTACAGAGTTGAGATATTTTATTTTCTTTACTCTCTCTCACTTTGAGGGTAGGGAGAAGAATTTAAATTTTGGAGGATAACAGGCAGGAAAATATTCTTCTTCCATTGTCCTTACTACTGCACAGTGACTCCATGTACTGCAATGCCTTTAGCAGCTATCTACAAAGCCATCTGTGCTCTTAAAATCCTCTCCCAGTAGACAGCTTCAAGGTTCCACTTTTATAGTTGCTTTTCAAAAACAAAGGATATTTTAACCTGAAGCAAACCTTTTGCAACTATCATGACATCATAACCAGCTAAGGTGTGTCTCCTGAAAATTACAGATGTCCACAGGATATTCAGTGCTGAAATTGCTGAATTAATTTCTACAATGTCATATTTACAATATAACCTTAACAACAGCCTCCTTGAAATCAGCACCCATTTCAAAAGAACATCACCAATTATCACACATATCAAGAGAACATCCTTATCTCTAAATTGGAAAGACATGGATTTCATGGATAGACCATTTGCTGGATAAGAAATTGTCTGGATGGTTACACTCAAAGAGTTGCAGTCAACAGCTCAGTGTCCAAGTGGAGACCAGCAAGGGGTGGTGTTCCTTGGGGTCGGTATTGGGACTGGTGGTGTTTAACATCTTTGTCAGCAACAGAGACAGTGGGATTGAGTGCACTCTCAGCAACTTTTCTGGCAACATCAAGCTGTGTGGTGCAGTTGACACACTGGAGGGAAGGGACGCCATCCAGGGGGACCTTAACAGGCTTGAGCGGTGGGCCTCTCAATGGTCACCAATAGGGTGATTCCTGCAGGCCTGCTGTGGGAACTCACGGGATGGGTACAGAGCTGCCAAGGGAAGTT